>RJWK010015656.1:0-36187 GCA_004363435.1 Platanista minor
AAAGCCTTTAAATCTTTATTGAACAATTTCCAAGAGTATAAACCTCTGAGCTCTTAGGAATTTTCTTCCCATTTTGGTGTTCTAAACTTTTTTACTAGAATTCTCCATTTTCAAATCCCTTACTATACTTTAAACTACAGAATTTAAAAATAATGGAACCTATTCTGAATAAAGGAATCATCCTCTCCATTAATGAGCTATCGATGTCTCATGAATAAGTTTTACAAATCTATTTATACAATGATTTGTTCCCCTGCATATGTAACCCTTCTAGGCATTGTGCCTACACTATTGCTTTGTTTTGTTTGGGTGTTGTTTTTTAATTACAAAGGACATCTAAATGAATATTGGCCCTGCTACTCTGAAGTTCATTTTCTGCTTATTGACTTTTCAGTGTATGAGCAAAACAACATTTATTTTCCAATCAACTTATCTATTCATATAATGTGACTCACTTTAGGTCTTCTTTCCCAGAGTATATTGCTCCACCTTTTTTTGTTGTTGGGTTTTTTGCTCGCTTCTTTAAACAAAGAATCCATTCTACAAAGAAAATGGAATATAGTATTAGTTGCCATTCTTATTCATTTTAAAGGAAACAATGCCATTTTGTAGCAATAACTCACCTACCCAGAGGTCATTTTTCCAATAATGTCAGTCACTGAGAACACAGCTCAAAGAAAAAGGCCTCTGAGAAGTTAAAATAAACACCATGGATCTCATTCGCTAAGCTCATGAATTTGATTTCCATCCTTTTACTCTGTCATTCAGCAACTGTCTTTTCCCATTTTAGACATGATCCTAATAAACCTGGTTACCTGGTTTCTTAGCCCACAGAAGATTAGAAACAACTAATTCAAAAAAGATCAAGAGGCTTCTAGAAATTGACATGATGGCTTGTGACAAAGGAGAAGATAGAAAAAGACCCAGACTCAGTAATTCAAAAATTACAGCATGGGAGAGGGATAAATTAAGAGATTAAGATTGACATATACACACTACTATACATAAAATAAATAACTAATAAGAACCTACTATAGAGCACAGGGAACTCTACTCAATACTCTGTAATGACCTATATGGGAATAGAATCTAAAAAAGAGTGGATATATGTATATGTATAACTGATTCACTTTGCTGTACAGCAGGAACTAACACAACATTATAGATCAACTCTACTCCAATAAAAATTAATAAAAAAAGAATTACAGCAATGAGGAACCAGTTTGTGTCTGGTCAAATAGCTCTACATTCTGCAGCAATCTCCATTACCCTAGAAATTATGTTCCTAACTACATCTTTTTTTATTTATTTTTATTTTTGGCTGTGTTGGGTCTTCGTTGCTGCGCGCGGGCTTACTCTAGTTTCAGCGAGCGGGGGATGGGGGGGTTACTCTTCGTTGCAGTGCACTGGCTTCTCATTGCAGTGGGCTCTCTTGTTGCGGATCACAGGCCCTAGGGCATGCAGGCTTCAGTAGTTGAGGCGCATGGGCTCAGTAGCTGTGGCTCGCGGTCTCCAGAGCACAGGCTCAGCAGTTATGGCACACGGGCTTAGTTGCTCCGTGGCATGTGGGATCTTCCCGGATCAGGGCTTGAACCCATGTCCCCTGCATTGGCAGGTGGATTCTTAACCACTGTGCCACCAGGGAAGCCCCCTAACTATATCTTTAAGTCATCAACTTGATTTCATGTTCAGTATTTTCCGTTTAAGATGAGGTGGGTATACAACATACTTTAGGAGACTTTTGGATGATGAGATGATATGGTAAAATGGAAAGAGGACAGGCTTTGGAGTAAAACAGATCTTTTTGCTTCCTGCAGTTTAACTGAGGTCTATACGTGGAGTGGGGAAACTGGCCTCAGAGTTGAAGTTGGGAAGAGGGAGCGTAGGAAACATTTCACCTCATTCCCCTTTTCTGAATATTATTAGAATGTTTTTTTCAAAATAGACTCTTTTTTTAGAGCAGTTTAAGTTTCACAGCAAAACTGAGGGGAAGGAACAGAGATATGCTATATGGCCCCTGCCTCCCCCGCCCCCCTGCCCTGGCCACCGCATGCACAGTCTCCCCTGTTATCCACATCCCCCATCAGGGTGGGACATTTGTTACAACTGATGAACCTACATTGACACACTGTTGCCATCCAAAGTCCATACTTCCCGTTAGGATTCACTCTACTGGTTGCTTTGGACAAATGTACAGGGACATGTGTCCATCATTTTGGTATCATAGAGAGTAGCTTCCCTGCCCTAAAAATCCTCTGTGCTGTGCCCCAGTCCCTGGCAACCACTGATCTTTTGACTGTCTCCATAGTTTTGCCTTTTCCAGAATGTCATATAGTCTGTAGCCTTTTCAGACTGACTTCTTTCACTTAGTCATAGGCATTTAAAGTTCCTCCATGGCTTTTCATGGATCAAGAGCTCATTTCTTTTCAGTGCTGAATATCATCCCATCGTCTCAATGTACCCCAGTTTCTTTATCCATTCACCTACTGAAGGATATCTTGGTTACTTCTAGGTTTCGGCAATTATGAATACAGCTGTTTATAAACATCTATGACAGGTTTCTATGTGGATATAGGTTTCTACTCCTTTGGATAAATACCAAGGAGCACAACTGTCGGATCATATGATAAGAGCCAAGGTGTCTTCCACAGTGGCTGCACCACTTTGCATTCCCGCCAGCAGTGAATGAGAGTTCCTTTTGTTCCACATCCTCACCAGCATTTGGTGTTGTCAGTTCCCATTTTGCTGTTTTACTAGGTGCAGAGTGATGTCTCATTGTTTTAACTTGCATTTCCCTGATAACATATGATATGGAGCCAGTTTGGGAAATTTTAAAGTGAACTGTAAATGCAGTCCTGCTCTCCGCCTTCACGTCACATAAAGTTCTTCCCCAGACTACAAGGATGTCTGTTTATTCATTCATTCATTCACTCAGCTTTCAGCAAATACAGTGTGCCTACTACATACCAGGCACTGCGCTAATTGCTGGGGATACAGTAGTAAAAGTAACTGGTTGTGAAAAAAAGAAGCAGCAGCCTATCAGGAATGTTTCCTCTTCTACCACCACCAAAATCCTGGAAAATTTGGAAGCTCCCCACTATGAAACTTGGCACACGTCAAATCTGAGTTGATTAAATTGGGTCAACATTTAGTGGTGACAGAGGCAATCAGGGTTAATGTCGAGTTTTATGTCCCTCAAACATAGAGAATTAACTGAACCAAGCAAGATATGGGAAGATAGGCCTTGATCTTGCGTGGGCAGTCAATAAGCAGAAGACTCCTCTTCCGCTCAGCTGTCGGTCATTGGTGTGGCATCAGCCCCTGCAAAGACTTCACAGAAGGGATCAACAAGAGAGAAAGTCCTCCTTACTGAAAGGGGACACCCCCTGGTTTTGAAAAGTGGTCTCTTGTTTACCAACCTAACGTCAGAGCACGTCTTCACATTAGGCTAGTCTTCGACCATATCTTCAGGCATTGAAAAGAATTCATCATTTATGTTTGCATCGAAGATTTCATCTGAGATCATGTTTGAAAGTTGGATTTATATGTTGTAGTTACTAGAGAAATTACTATGACTTTATTTATAAAATGGTGTTTACTACTTTAAAGACTCAATAAAATACCAAAGAGGGCTTCCCTGGTGGCGCAGTGGTTGAGAGTCCGCCTGCCGAGGCAGGGGACGCGGGTTCGTGCCCCGGTCCGGGAGGATCCCACATGCCGCGGAGCGGCTGGGCCCGTGAGCCATGGCCGCTGAGCCTGCGCGTCCGGAGCCTGTGCTCCGCAACGGGAGAGGCCACAACAGTGAGAGGGCCGCGTACCGCAAAACAAAACAAAACAAAAAACAAAACAAAACCAAAAAATTTTAACTGGGGGCATAAAGAAAGTGGGTCAAAGGTAGGTGACTTACCGAGTGGCTGGTCACAGCTGTGCTCCAGCATAGAAAAAGAGTTAGTCTCACGTGACCTTAGAATTAATTTTTTTCTTTTTATTGATTTTGGCCTTGGCAAGTGTTGGAAATATGGTTTCAAAGCCCTTGGGAATTCTCAAGCAATCACCTGCTTCATTTTACTGACCAGGAAATTGAAGCTCAAAGAGGTTAAATGATGCTTATGTTTGTCTCTTGTGTTGGTCGCAGGAAGTTTGCTGGATACAGACACAGGGGAAAGGCACAGATGTTGCTTTCTTCTCAGAAAAGTCTCTCAGATGTGGATGGACCTAGAGACTGTCATACAGAGTGAACTAAGTCAGAAAGAGAAAAACAAATATTGTATATTAATGCATGTAGGAGGAATCTAGAAAAATGGTACAGATGAACGAGTTTGCAAGGCAGAAATAGAGACACAGATGTAGAGACCAAACATATGGACACCAAGGGGGGAAACTGGGGGGTTGGGGGGATGAACTGGGAGATTGGGATTGACATGTATACACTAATATGAATAAAATAGATAACTAATAAGAACCTGCTGTATAAAAAATAAATAGATACAATAAAATTCAAAAAAAAAGAAAAGTCTCTCAGGCAGAACAACATCTGGAACATTCTATTTGGAATATCTTCTATAGTTATCGAGAGTTTCATAAACAAGTCAGAGGTACATTCGTACAAGGAATTATTGATCATTTATTGCCACATTCTTTTATCTGCAGTGCCTAGGTTAGCTTTTTGCTGCTAAATTGGAAAGCAGTTAACATCAGTTTCAACTTTTTGCCTCTTTCACTTTATTCTAAGTGAGCCAACACAAAATGTCCACGGTTGTTCTTTTCAATCTCACAGCTTCCTTCTGTACCATTTTGCTGTAGCGGGAGGACACACACTTGCTGTTTATCTAAGGAAATTGTAAATGTGTACGTGTGTGTGTGTGTGTGTGTGTGTGTGTGTGTGTGTGTGTGTAACAGCCAGTGGTCTAAGGAATTTTACTACCCAGTTTAACAACTCAGGTAATGGGATTTTACATTGCAAGTTTTTTTCTTCTATATGATGAAGAAACGATTGGCCTTTTAATTTAAAGTCTTCTCTCAAAAAGGTTGCCTCAGCTACAATAAATTCTGGATAAAAATGTTTCTGCTAATTCATTTTTCACTGAGCCAACCAGTCTGCCAACCAAGCTGCTTCTTTATTTGAATTCAAATTGATAGTGAAATATTTTAAAGCAATCTATTTGTGGTTTCTTTTCCTTTTAAACTTTTTTTTTTTATGATTTAAAATCCAATATTGCACAGAGTGTAATTATCTCGTTCAACAAATATTTGCTATAACTTTGGAGTTAAGTTTCACTATTTTAGAAGCAGAAGGTAAATAAAACTGCACTGAACCAAGTAAGGAGATCCTAGACTCTGATGGACTGTATGACTATGAAAAAAGCACTTCACCTCACAAGGCCTCATTTTTCCTGTCTATAGAAGAATAGGATTGGACTAGAGGATCTTTAATGTCTCCTCCAGTCTGAGATGTCATGTTTCTATATACTTGGCCAAGAAATATAGACGTCTTATCTAGTCCCAAGGCTGATTCAAATGGCATCTACAAGTGAATGATTTCCCACTCTTTATCTGTGCTGAACTTCTGTCTGGAAAGCTAGAGGCATGTACCAAAGTATAAGTTTGCTATGTCCATTTGGATGGTGAGTGGGCATCTCTAGTTTAATGTGGCCAAAGCAGATTTCCCAGTCCACCTCACTGACCTTCAAATGAGCGTTCCCTTAGTTTTCCCAACTCAGTGGGATGGCTTTACTGTCCACCTAGTAGCTTATGCCAGAAATCTAGGATTTTTCTCTGACTGTCTCTCCTTTCTCACTCGTATCGAGCTGTTGGCAAGCTCTGTGGACTCTAGTACCTTCCAAAGCAATCCTGAGTCTTTCCATCCCTGTTCATCTCCACTCTCATTATTCTCAACCAAGTCCTCACCACCCCTCTCCTGGACCACTGCAGTCACATCCCAACTTGTTTCTCCATTTCAATCCTGCCTCTCTGCAGACTGCTTCTTTCCACACAAAAGCTAAAGTGAGCTTTTAAAAATATAAATCAGACCCTGTTCCTCTCCTACTTAAAGCTTTTCAGTAGCTTCTTACCATGTTTAGGATAAATCTGAACGCCTTACTCTGACTTATAAAGCTCTAAAGGACCTGGACGTTCTCTGTCCACTGCCTCATTTCTTTCACTTTCAACTCCCCCCATTTATACTCGGGTCACTCTGACCTTCTTTCTTTTCCTTGAACATTAGTCAGCATTCTCCAGAGAGAATCAATAGCATCTTTATATTTACATACTTAAAGAGATTTATTATAAGGAACTGGCTCACATGACTATGGAGGCTGAGAAGTCCCAACACCTACCATCTGCAAACTGGAAACTCAGGAGACCTAGTCATGTGGGTTGTAGTCTGAATCTGAAGACATGAGCACCAGGAGAGCTGATGATATGAGTCCAAGTCTGAAAACCTAAGAGCCCGGGGTGCTAATGATAAATCCCAGTCCTAGGGCAAGGGAAGACCAATCGTCCAGCTCAAGCAGTCAAGCAGAGAGAGTGAATTCTCCCTTCCTTCACCTTTTTGTTCTATTCAGGCCCTCAACGGATTGGGTGATGCCCACCCACATTGGGGAGGACAATCTTGTTTACTCAGCCTATGGATTCAAATGCTAACCTCACCTGGAAGCACATTCACAGACACACCCAGAAATCATGTTGAAACAAATATCTGAGCAACTAAATATACCATGACCCAGCTGACACAGAAATTTAACCATCACACGTGTCAATCTCATTCCTCTCTTAAAGACCTTGTGCTAGCTCTCCCTTCTGCCTCAAATGCTTTTTCATTCCTTCTTGCCATACAGTTATCACCTTGAGAGTCATCTCCTTCCCAAAAAAACCTTCCCTAACCATCCAACATAAAGTATCTCCCTAAGTTACTATTTATCAGGTCACTCTATTTTAATTATCAGCAGCAGAATACTCATGACTTTCTGAGAGTTTTCTTGCTGTTTATTTGTTTATTTTTTGCTGTCTTTCCCCCATAAAATGCAAGTTTCATAAGTACAGAGACCTTATCTTGACCACCAAAATAGCCTTAGCACAAGAAGTGCTGGCACATAATAGGATCTCAAATACTTGTTGAATGAAGGAAATCCCTCAGAACCCTAAGAAACCTAGATGTCGTTAACCAGATAGTGATGTTTGTCCCCTTAGATATTTGCTCACAGGTAGATGTCTTTGTGATTTGGGAAAGAAGCTTCTGCCTTACACATGTATTATAAATATCTGGAGATCTCTTAAGGATTTATCTAATAGAGGTGGTCACAAAAAGTGATACAAGCCCCATATGAAGTACCATAAGACTGAAAACCAAGAGAAAAAATAAGCAATAGAAATAGGCCTATAGGTAACCCAGACATTGGAAATAGCAGATAAGAGCTTTAAAATAACTATGATTACTACATTCAGGCAAATAAAAGAAAATTTTACTAGAGAGGAATCTATTTAAAAAGAATAAAATAAAAATTTTAGGGCTTCCCTGGTGGTGCAGTGGTTGAGAGTCCGCCTGCCGATGCAGGGGACACGGGTTCGTGCCCCGATCTGGGAAGATCCCACATGCCGTGGAGTGGCTGGGCCTGTCAGCCATGGCCGCTGAGCCTGCGCGTCCGGAGCCTGTGCTCCGCAATGGGAGAGGTCACAACAGTGAGAGGCCCGCGTACCGGAAAGAAAAAAAAAAATTTTAGAGTTGAAAAGCCTGCTATCTGATGTTAAGAGCCCATTAAATGGGTTTAATGGTTGATTAGATACAAAGGAACAAAACTTAGTGACTGAAAGACAAGTTAATAGAAAATGTTCAACTGAAGCACAGACGAATGAGAAAAAAAAAACCAACAACAGAAAAGAGGGTAAAAGATATATAAGGTACAGTGAAAAGGTTTAACACATAGGTAATCAGAGACTTGGAGAAGAAGGGAAAAGGACAGAAAAAATATTTGAAGGGTATTGGCCAAATATTTGCCAAAACTGATGCAAACTATCAACCTTCAGATTCAAGAAGGTCATTGAACCCCAAGTTGGATAAACACAAAGAAATCACACTTAGGGACATCATAGTAAACTGCTGAAAACTGAAATCCAAAGACAGAGAAAAAAAACTCACTAAAATCAGCCAGAATTGTGAAGCTGGCAACGAAGTTGTAAAGGACCTAAATAACCCAGACCCTGGAGAGTTTGTCCTTGGATAATCTAGGACACAATGTGAATCCATTTTAGTTAGAGCTATCCTATAATTTTATTTATTGTAATATGTTTGAAAAATAAATTATATATTGCCACACACTGGATTCATCGTTATTGCCTACTACTCAACATATTTGTCATTCATTCATTCATTCACTCTTTCATTTAACATTCATGAAGATATTTATCCAAACACCTTCTATGTGCCAGCCCGTGGATTATGCACTTGTGATATGGTAGCAAACAAGAGAAATGTAGTTGTTGCCTTCTTGGCACTGCTCCATATGCTTTAAAAAAATTATCTCATTTATTATTCCCATCCATTCTACAAAAATGCCCATTTTACAAATGTAGAAATGTAAATCCAGAGATATTAAGTAAATTTAGCATGGTTACAGAGCCTGTAGTCAACAGAGTAGTGATTCAAACCCAGATGTATCAGATGTCAAAGCTCACATTCTCTCTCTTGAACCATACTGTCTCTATGGAAAACATTCACATTTCCCTTTTGTTTATCTAAGCACTACAGATCCTGTCAAGTGCAACTAAAATCCTTCTTTCTCTATGAAATCTTCTTTGATTAAGCCATTGACTCTCTACCACACAAATTAGCACTGAACTCTACACGGTCTTGTTGAAAGGTACATCATGTGAGTTTGTATAGTCATCTCAAAGTCTTGAGACTCTGGGGCAAGGATGAGGTTTTACATTCTTCTGGGTTCTTTGTACCCAGCACAATGCTAAGCATCATGGTATATTTGCAACTTAATTGGACTCTAAGTTTCATTCATTTATTCTAACTTCTGGATTAAGATTGAACCAAAAGAAGGGGGAGAATATTTTGATGACCCCACAAGGATCTTTTTCATCTGAGGGCCATAAAGTCCACAATTCCCTTGAAATTGTTGCCGTATTTTATATATCTTTGTGTATGTATGCAGTTGCTTCAAATTCTTGAAGGAGTGTGAGTGAGATCCACAAAAGGTTAAGGACCATTCAAAGCAGTCCTAGTGGTCCACACCTTAATGCCCCATCTTAAGTTGCTCCACATCTTTTTTATCTAGAAAATTAGAATTTACGTTTTCATAAGGCATCACAGGTCATTTCTCCTTTGACATCCATTCTTGAGACCTGGCAGAGAAAAAGTGCCTGTTTTCACTTTGGAACAAGAACACAGCAACAACAAAGTTCAATCCTAATCATTCCAAGGCAATTATGAGAAGTAAGACACACAACACTACATTTCTGACAGGCTTTTACAATCCACTTTTATTATTCAGCTTTTACTAAAATGCTGATCCCCTGGGAGGAGAAAAAAAAAAAAAATTCTCTGTATGGGTTCTTTAGCACAAACCAACATCTTAAAGGAAATGTGAAATAAAAACCACGTTGACATAATCTCAAAGATACAGTAGGAGAAGGACTGACCAGACCCCTCTCTTGCCCCTGAGAAGGGGAGGGGTGGGGAGAATAAGGAGCTTATATAAAGTAGGGTGCGCTGAATTGGGAAGTGGGAAGGTAGGGAGGCACATCTTCCTAAATCCATGAGCTGCGCGACGATAGTAAGGGTAAGCCACCAAGGCGAGTTGAGACCGGGATTATCTGGTGACGTACATCCATGATCTTTAGAGCAATGTTAGAACACTTCCACCCAAACAAATTGATGTTCCTACCTTGCCATTAACAAAGGCAAACCCCACCACATGGTCTAGCCTATAAAACCACCTGCCAATAAAAAATTATAAAGCACATCACGAGATTTGTACACTTATAACTACCAAGAAGTGATGAGCTTTCCATTTTTTAATTTTCTGTGGCAACACCAGTAGAAATGCCCTTGAAATTTTGTTCTAGAAATTAAAATAATAGATTATATAGAGCCTTAGATTACATCAGTGGGTTGGACTAAATCAGTGCTTCTAAAGGTTCTCACTTCTACTAAATGCTTATGAAAAGGAAACATTGCCCAAAGGAATAAATTTGGGGCTCTTGTTTGTAGTACTAACTTTGTTTTTAATCCCATTTTGCTTAGCAGATATTCTGAAGAGACACACATGATGATCAATCCCAATTTTCAGAGAGCATGAACCAGGGCATGTGAGGATAAGGAAGGATGCTGCTGTTATAGTAAAGAAATGTTATATATTTGAGGCAGTGGTTGGCTTTTGGACCCAGGCCATTGTCCAGGGCTGCCTTGCTTACCCTCTTTGCCTTCTACTTCAGCCCTGTGATGGGGTATTGTTGACTCCTCTGAATCCTATAAAGAGGAACATAGAGATGATTTCTGAAGCCCATTTCCAGACCTCAGCCCTCTGCATACGTCCCTGTTCCTTTTCATTTTGTCCAACTATCACAGCTGGCTTTGCTCCAAAGCCATGGTACGTTCTTTGCCATACCCCACCCCGAATTGATAACTAGATTCTTGTGTTGCTTCCCTGTTCTGCTAAATCACCTCGTAGCACACACAGGTCCTCTAAGAGAAGCTCCTCAAACTCAGCCTAAAAGCTAGGGACCCTTTGTTCACCAGTGGGCTATGTGAATTCTGGCTATCGACCATACCTCTGGGTCCCTTTGCTTTGCTGGGACATACCTGAGCATGTGAGTCTGCCCTGCAATTGTCCCTACTGCAGAGTAGGGCACCTGCTGCAGTGGGTGTGATACCAGCACCTGTGACTGGGCTGGCTCCATCTTGGTGCAGTTCTGGGTCCAGTTTTAAGTCTTGCTCTGGGTCTTGATAGCTCCCAACCTTCCTTGTCCTGTTAGAGCCCAAGACACATCTCACTGGGTTCTGAGGTATAATATATGCCTCGTTAAAGAGTAGATTGTTAAAACTCCCCTGCCCAAGATCTGGACTTGTTCTAGGTTCTTGAACTTCCTAGAATCTCAAGATTGGAGTAGGGCTAATACTGCATAGGTGGGTTAATGGTTTCAGCTGTGGGGACAGGAGAGCTGGAAGCTGGGGCAAGTGGAGGCTCTTAGGGAATAGTAAATAAGCCTCTCCTGAGAACAGAAAGAGAATTGTAGGAAAAAACAGTAAAGAGAATATTAATCCCAGCTTAATCTTCCTCTTTTGTTTCTCTTCTGATGATTCCGAGGCCCTGTTCTGGCTCAGGTTCACTACCTGGGATGACTCTGATGTGGGTGGTCCAGGGACTGCACCCCAAGAAACACAACCATGGAGGCTGCCACAACCAGGGGCCTAGCACGTGTGGCATCATGGGCAGTCATGTTCACATCTAGGAAAGGATCCAGTTGGAGCAGAGAGAGGGCGGAGTCATACCCACTGGTTGGGACCAGCATCTCAGTACACCCACCCCAGGGTGTCCGGCGGTCCTGTAGCTGTTCCAGGCAGGGATGGTCAGGTGCAGTGCCTGCTGGAGGCTGCAAGCAAAGGAAGGCTGACTTCCTCCAGCTGGGCCAGGGAATCTTGGGCCTCCATCCACATTTTCACGAAAGGCCACTGAAAAACTCGTTTGAAAGAATGGTTTGCTACAATTGAGCTGCAGGAGATCAGATTTAGCTTTGAAGAACACCCTCCTCCAAGGCCCAGTGGCATCTTTCTGAAACATTTACTTAACCCCATGTTAGTGCAGCGGTAGCTGCCCTGAGTGACATGTGCAGCAGGTACCCTGGCTTTGTTGCCCCCATGTGAGGGGCTTGGGCCTCAGGGATATGGCAGCAAGCCCCCTGCTCACCCCATCTTGTCACTAATAACTCAGCCTTCAGCAGCAATACGTCCTCAGATCAATCTTTTTTTAATTTTAATTTTTAAAAGCAATATGTAGTTATTATAAAAATTCAAACACAGTAAAGGACTTAACTAAAAGTATTAAGGACTTATGAAGCTACAAAAGGTATGCAATTTCTTTTGCCCTGTTCTTGTGCTGTGGAAGAATATAAAGATGTTAAAAAAAGAAAAGGACCCTACTTTCAAAGAGCTGTTAGTTAGCAAAAACTATAGAAGCCACATATGTAAGCATGTAGATTACCAGGCAGTATCTGGTATGTTTTGCGAGTTGCGAAAACAGTAAACCCCTTAGCAATGTTTTTCCAAGTGTGAACTGTGGCTTCATCTATTAAGTTCACTGAGGGGTTTATTAAAAATGCTTATTTTTAGTCCCAAGCCCAAACAGAATCTCTGGAAATGGACCCTTGGAAACTGTGTGATTAAACAGCACTCCACATGAATCTTTGCACTGCAAAGTTGAGAATCACACCCTTGGAGTTCAAAAGAGAGACAGTATTTCCTCCATAAGGTAACCCAATTGCCTCGGTGATGATGAGATATGAGAGATTCCCAGAAGGATGCTCCCAGGTCGACGTCTGGTAGCACCACTGCAGAATTGATCACATTGTAACGTAACTTCCTTTCCCTTGCCTGTCTGTCTTTTCCAGTGGATGAGAAACTCCTCAAGGACAGAGATTTGCCTTCTTCACTGGAATCCAGTTGGCCCATAGTTGGCTCTCAATAAATATTGGTTGAGCAAATGAATAATCATGTGTGATCGAAACAAACAAGTTTGAGGAATTATATGACAGGGTTCTAGGAAGAGAAAACACATAGGCAAAATTTCAGAAATTGAAAAATCACGGTCAGTAGTTCAGAGGAGAAAGGTTAATTTCAGAAAGCAAAGATACACAGGGGAACAGAGCCATGAGAGAGTTATAGGGGTTCTGGAGTGCTGAGAGGAGGATGTTAACTCTATGTTGTGTATTCTATGGCTGATGGGGAGTCACCAAAGATCGGGGGTCAGAAAGTGATGGAACCAAAGTGGTCTTTTAGGATAACTAATTATATGGCCATGGGCAGCTTTCCTGGAATTAGGAAGTGGGTGGAGGCAAGCAGCCGTGTAGGGACCCTGAGAGTGGCTCTAGGGATTGGCTTGGTCACTGGTAGAGGCAGGACTTCCTGAGGTTTCATAACTGTCTCTTCCATTCAAGCCTCAGAATCCTCCAGAGTCCTGACCCCCTAGAAATCTTTGTTCTTTTTCTAGCTCCCATCTGCTTGGATTCCCAGGTCTGATGGGCTTTTCTCCCTTGGCTGCCCAAGCAGCACATCTCATCTGGTGCGAGGATAACTGGGAAGCCGTGCCGGGTACGCTGTGGGCAGTAGCAGTGGTCAAGAGATGAAGAGGCTGAACCGAGGCAGAGGCCATGGGGACGGAGTGGAGGGGCCAAGTTTAAGAACAATTGCTGAGGCAGAATCTATAGAATTCGGTGAAGGAATGTAGAGCAGGCGGGAAGAGGGTGTTAAGGTTAATGTTCCGGTTTCTAGATGCTGAACATGGAAATATAGAAAGAAGAGGTTTAGAGCAGGAGGATAAATAATTCAGATTGGGACATAACGGATGTTGAATTTGAGGTGACAGCAAAATACCCAGGGTCGAGTGGTCCAGGAGCTTATTGGAGACGGAGATTTGGAATTCCGGAGGGAGCTGGGTGCTGGTTATGGATTATTGGTGACCATTCTAAGGCACAGACATGGATGTGATCACCTAGAGAGAGCGCAAGTGGAAAGAAAAGAGAAAAAAGCCCATGATAGAACGCCAGTATCAGGAAGCAGGCAGAGGAGGAGCCAGGGAGAGAAGCTGGGAAGGACTGGCCAGAAAGGTAGGAGGAAAACCAGAAGCAAGTAGAGCTCCAGGAAAGCAAGAGTCCCCAGAAAATGAAGCAGCAGGTGTCACAAAGCACAGGGGGTAGAGTGAGCCGTGTGGGACTCAGTGCATTAGTGAGAGGGATCAGGGGAGTCAGAGTGAGGAAGGCATGGGAGGAAGGAAGGTGGACACCGTGGCCCCCTCTTTGCAGCTGTGTGGTGGGATGATCACCTTCCTTCTCGAGTAAAAAGTCTGCAGACAACTGAACGCACGGGGATTCAACAGGAAAGGCAGGGGGCGACGCCTTTCACTGAGACCTCCACTCCCACCTCTTCAATCCACCCTGCTCTCATCTGACACCCAAGCATTTGTTCCTGGGCTTAGTTGCTCAAAGAAAGTGTAAGTGGGAAGCTTAATGATCTCTCTGCCTTCTCGTTTTGTTAAGAAATGAGCCCACTTCCAAGTTTAACTTGTTGCGAGAATAATGTGAAAGACTTGCATTCCCAGTTTTCATCAGCAGAAGTTCATATTTTCTCAATCTCTTAAGGAATCAATTCTTTGCTCTTTGAGACAAAATGATCCAATCTCACATTGAAAGTTTCTCATTGCCAAGTTCAATGTCATCAAGAAGAGTCAGTGGATGAATTACAAGTATGCACCACAATGCGATTTCTACAAGACAAACGGAGAGACTGAATAAGGAAGATGAACGGACTATTGAAACTGTTTCTTCTCTATTTAAAACAACAACAAAAATGATGTTTTCTCTGTCACTATGAAGGTTTATTTTGTTTTATATTTTGTTTTTGCCCAGAACTCTAGTGTCTTTAGTGTCATTAAAAAAAAAAAAAAAAAAAAAAGACAACCCTGTCTACAGTACCAGAAACATGTGTACAATACATGCCTCATTTTACCCATGCAGAAATGTATCTGAGATTAAATTTGCGTACATTTCTGGTTGATTCGCTTAGCACCAGCAGCCAAGGTAACTAGTTAAATCCCCCATGGGAGCAACTGGCTTATTCCATGACCACAAATGGCCCCGTACCTAAATGTGTGTTATTATAAGGAGTCTGGTGACAGAGTGAGGGATCAGTGCAGACCCAATGCTGCGGCTTGAAAAACAACGGCTGGTTGGCTCAACTGGTATCCACTAGGGAGATTGGGGGCAGGGCCCTTGTGTCAGTCAACAGAGGCTGAGTCTGGATGGTCTAAGCAGAAAGAGCATTTATGCTCAGCATGGCAGGTGGCCCACAGAAATCCTCAGGTGGGCTGGAGGTGGGATCAGCAACGAGGTGATGCAGCCTGGTTCAAAGCCTGCAGTTTTGCTGCAGACTGGTCTGGCGGTGACCCTGCTATGGACCCCAAAGATGCTGCACTGTGCCCTGGAGGCTGCCACCACCCCTATGGCTGCAGAATTCTGCACCATCCCACTCCTTGGTATCGCCAGTTGCAGGGGGAGCCTAGGCCATGCCCCTCCCCTTCCAACTGCAAGAAAGGCTGGGAAGTCTGTTTCTGGCACTTCCAGGGGACTTTCCGGTCTTTAGTGGGAGGTGGCTTTGACTCCCGAGGTTGGGGATTCCCCCAAACACAGGAAGGAGGTCACATCCTGGGTAACTAAAAACAGTGACAAATGTCGTTCTTGCACTTGAGAACTGGGACCATGTACTTCATCTACTCTATGGGTCCAGACCCAGCCCAGTGCCCTGCACATAGTAGGTGCCAACAGCACTTTCAATTATGAGATGCTTTGCCAACCTGTGTTCAGGAGAGAGTCACACTTCACAGATTCCTAATAGCCTAGAGAGCTGGGCAACCTGATAGCATATATATCTTCACATTTTAAAGCAGTGGCTCTTTTCCTGAACCTGTTGTAACGTGGCCACAGGATATTCACATTCTTTGATGGGATCTACGTCAAAGCCATTAACAAAACTCACCATCTGCCTTTGGCAAACCTCCTTCTGACCCCCATGAGTATCTCACAATGTGCATGGTACAAGAAATAAGGAAATAAAAGTATGTAAAGTCTCTGGTCTCCTTTAAGTGAGAGAAAAGATCTCAGCATTTTAAGATGAACATCTCAGAAACTGTACTCAGGGTGGCAAGCAGTATAATCTACGGTGTTATTTGACAAGATTGTTCTTCGTAGTCACTGCCCACTGGAAGGGAAAGCGTGGAGCTGGTTGACTGGCAAGTCATCCATTTTTTGTGAAATAAGGGAAGCACTGGGTACTTAAATGGTAAAGTTATCAAATCTCTTACATCTGAACAGCTACCTTAAAATGACTTCCACGCAGGCAGCGTTTTTTTCCTGACAGCAATGCTTGCAGTTTTAATGTACAGTATGGTGCCTTGCAGACACTGGAAACTCAAGGAATTTTTCTTGGTGGTGATAACAGCTAGAGATAACATTAAATTGCCTCTCCTTTTGGTAACAAAAAAACTTGGCATTTTTTTGAACCCTAAGGAGATATTTTACTATAGTATACTAAAAGTATAGGTGAAGTGTTAGACCTATGTGTGAGTGTTACTGATTTTGATGCATTTTAATAACATTATTGTTGTTGTCAGATGAGCATTTGTTGCAAAGAAAGAAAGAGTTCCAGTATACCATTCACCCAGCTTCCTGGATGTCAATATTGTAAATGACCATGATACATTTATCAAAACTAAGACACTGAATATGGTATAAGCTGTCAACTAAACTACAGACTTCATTGGGATTCCTGCACCATTTCTTGTCAATGAGACACTTCAGTGCTAATTTGAGATAAAGGTTAAAGGTTCCAACACAGCTAGAGAACTACATTAATTCAGATGGACTGGGATTAGACAGAGAGATGGTTTTGAAATATACCGTTTTATGTGCCAAAAATAAATATGTTTCAAATTTTGGCCCCCAATATTTTGCACACATGATGTGATTTCATCCTCCTCAGAAACCAAGGAGGGGGTTTGGTGGATACTATCATATCCTCTTTACAACTAGGACAGTGGGATTTAGGATTCCAAGCCACGTGTGCAAGACAGCTCAGGTGGGAAGTGGCAGGGCCGTGGTGTGGAATAAGGCCTCTCTGATTCCAAAGCCCATGACCGTGACCGTCACCACTACAGTACAGACTGAAAGGCATTCATCACAGGCGTGATACAGATACTGGCTCTCAATCAGAGCCTTGGCTGGGACCCACCTTCCAAAAGTCATCTGGATCAACTGTGGCGGGTGACCCCGAGGTGGGAGGTTGTTCTGTGATGCTGACATGTGACGGTAAAGTGAATGGGGTTTTCTGTGATGTGTGGAGTTGGTGCAACCCTCTTTGAACCAACCCTGTCTGCTCTAACGAACAGGGTCCTTCCTCCTGGGGTGAGTGGGGCTGCCCTCCTGCTGGCCTGCTCCCGAGGAGGAGCACTGCTGGGGGGAGCACGGTGCAAACATCCCGGGGAGCCTTTTGTTTTTCTTTCCTGGGTGTTTCAAGGCTTACTTAACGTGTGTAAAGTGATCTGAAATGAGGGGATAAAAAGAGCCGGGGAACTGCAGAGTGTCGATGATTACCTGAGGCGAGACAGCTGAAAGAGCGAGGCCCAGGGAGACAAAGCGGGTCTGGGGAGACACCGAGAGTCTCAGCTCAGAAGCCAGCTGGTTGGCCTGGAGCCAGGCCGGCCTGTTTCTGGCAGCGCTCTGCCCCAAGCTCTGCTCAGGAGTCAGACCCCAGGATAAATCACTCCACAAGGGCTGAGCCAGAGCTGAGGGAAATGGGTCTGAGGACACGAACTGCAGCCAATTCTGTAACTGGTCCTACAGGGAAGGGGATGCCACCCGCTCATCACTACTGCCAACGCAGGACCACCTGCAAATTACCGGATTTGGTCGATAAAGGAGGAAATGTGATAAATATCAAAGACATGAATGAAGCAAAGTGAGGTTTGTTCATTCCTTTCGACAAGCATGGCTTCACAGTAGTGATTTAGTGCTGTCACCTGTGGGAGGCATTAAATCCTTAGAAAGTGGTGGGTAAAGATAATGAAGTCTGAGTCACGTGCTAGTGCACCGTCTCTTAAGTGTGTTAGTAGAAGGGTGACACCTTTGGTTTCATGGAGGATGTTAAGGTTTGTGACCTCATAGGGCAAAGGCAGGTGGCATTTTATTGCAATTTAAAGCATCCAAAGAGGGAAGTGGAAAATCTGCCTTTCAATATCACCTGATATCACCTGTATCTAGAAAGTTAGTGTTATGACATAATTTCCAATTGAGTGAGGATTTCTGTGCATCTCTGTGTGTATCTAAACGGTGGCTATCTATACAGCCTCTTCTAAACTGTTTATGATGATAGAGGGGGAAAAGGTCTGTTTGGAGAATCCAAAGTTTACTTTATGCTTTCATCATGTTTTAATGTCCTGCTTCGGTTAATAGTTGGGTTGTGACCCATCTCCTGAGCCCACAAACTGAGGATGTGGCTGCAGGCAGCACCCTACAGCTTGGAAACCAGAGCAGAAGGAAGCCCACTTCCCCTGACTTCAGTTAGAAAATTCTGGAAGACTCTGATCAGCCTGGCATGGGGGCAAGGGCCCAGTCTGGGGCTAATCCTACAGTCAGAGAATGATGGTCACACTATAAAATGCCTGTTCCCATTCAACGCCAGGACCATCTAGTGAAGTGGAAAATCCCTAAAAGGAGAGCCAAGTAGCCACCCCCACTTATGTCGACTCCAGCTGTGCCGTTAAAGAGGCCAGAAGACGCTCTTGTCCCCAGCCTGCCGCAAGGGGACTTCTCAATGACCAGGACACACCATAGTCTTCCAGTTTGTTCTTTTCTGGACATTGCACTTCTGACTGATTCCTCCTGGCATTGTGTCTATGTGATACCTTTGGTATGTAACATCACATATCACCCATGGGTCACAGAAGGGTCATCTGGAGCTACCAATGATGGCTTCCTGCAGGTCTGCATCACTTCTTGCCTGAGCTAGTATAATAATATCCTCCTTATGAGTCTCCCTGCCTTTGTCTTGCTCCCTTGTAAATCATTCTCCTTATAGGTTCTAGAATGATCGGGTCCCTTTCAAAACTGTGATGGTGAATTTTATGTATCAACTTAACTGGGCCATGCATGGGGTACCTAGATATTTGGTCAGATATCTGGTTACATCAGTGGTGGTGTTTTGGGTGAGATTAACATTTGACTCAGCAGACTGAATAAAGCAGATTGCCCTCCCTAACATGGGTGGGCCTCATATAATCAGTTGAAGGACTGAATAGGACAAAAGGGTTGAGTAAGGAGAACCTCCTTCTGCCTGACTGCCTTGAACTGGGACATCAGTTCTTTCCTGCCATCAGACTCCAACTGAGACATCCCCTTCCCTGTAGGACCAGTTACAGACTTCCTGGGTCTTGAGCCTGCCATTGTTCAGACCGAGACCACACCAACGGTTCTCCTTGCTGACTGCAGATGTTGTGACTTAGCCTCTATTATCACATGAGCCAATGCCTTGCAAAAACTGCTTTCTGTATAGCTTCACATCCTATTGGTTCTGTTTCTCTGAAGTATCCTGGCTGATACAAATACTTTCTTATTTACTAACTTCATTCATTCATTCATTTCAAAAAAAGTCATTGAATACCTCCTGTGGGCCAGACACTGTTTTGAGTTCTTGGAAATTATCACTGATTAAAACAGATTCCTGGCCTTGTGGAACTTTTATTCGTATGGGGGTTGGTGGTGGAGGGAGACCAACAATGAGTACTAAGTAAATTAGTAAGGGGTAAGTACAAGGGAAGAAGGACAAAAGTACAGCAGGATGGGGAGGCTCAAGAGACATTGAGAAGGGGACATCTGAGCAAAAGCTTAAGGGAGATAAATGTGTTTGCCATGTGCAAGTCAAGATAAAGTGTAAACCTGGGTGGTCACTGGCCCCTGCCAGCATCTCCAGTGGGACCTACAGGCACTTCCTCACTTGAAACTTTTGTTTTAGCCTCATTGCTCTCCATGCAGCTCTCTGACCTGCCTGGCTTTCTCATCCCTCCATGCCCTTGCCCACACCTAGGATGTCCCCTCCGTGAAGTCCTCCTTCTCCCCACACTTGCTCACATCTTAACCTCTACTTGTCCTTGAAGACTCAACTTCATGGTTTCTACCAAGGGTGCCCAGCATGGTGACTTGTTGACCCTCTTTTGGTGTCCTACAGACTTGTATTTGAGCTGTTATTCTGCCCCTAAATATCTGTGCAATTTGGGGCAAGTTTGTTCATCTGTAAAATGGGAATAATAGTACCCTGCTTATAAGGGACTAGAAATGAGAAAATGCAGGTAAAAGGACTCAGTGACTCTTAGTTGCTATTATTATTGTTCTTCCTTTTCCTCTCTTCCTCCTCATGCCCCTCCTCCCCTCTTCCTTTTCTCTTGTTCACCCAGAGAGGCTGGGGCCAGCCCTTCCCCCACCCCACAGTCTTTCAAGCAGCCTCCCTTTTCAGCCATCACCCTGGACCCTGGCTCCACACCCAGGCTGGCTGTCTTGCTTTCCTCACTCACAGCCATCTCCCGCCTCTCATCATCCTTGCCCAGACCACATTCTGGCTTCAGATTCAGGTTTTTTCCTGGCTTCCCAGAGCTGCTTGATCCCTTGCTGGGATGTCTTGATGTCTTGACCACGAAACCCCCTGTTTTAGTTCCCTGTAAAAAAGCCCTAGACCTGCTGGATCAGACCTAGCCCCTGCTTGGGAAAGGATGCACTGGGGTTTCTGTAGTAGGGAAACAAAACCACTTCAAATGTTTACCACGGAAGAATTTTTTTTAAATACACTTTTTAAAAGTAACAGTTTTAAATTTACAGAAAAATTGAGAAGATAGTACAGAGAGTTCCCACCTACCTCACACCTACTTTCCCCTATTAACTAACATCTTACATGTTAATGTATGGTACATTTGTTATAATCAATGAACCAATATTGATACAGTATCCACACTTTATTAAATTTCCTTAGTTTTTCCCTGATGTCCTTTTTCTGTCCCAGTATCCCATCCAGCACACCACAATACATTTAATTGTCATGTCTCCTTAAAGCTCCTCTTTGCTGTAATAGTTTCTCAGCATTTCCTGGTTTTTAATGACCTTGATACTTTTGAGGGGTACTGCTCAGGTATTTCGTAAGTTGTCCTTCCACTGGGATTTGCTGATGTGCACAGAAGGAATTTAATGCAGGAGATTGCTCCACAGGTGATGGAGGATGTGAGATGCAAACAGAGGAAGGTGAAGTTACCCAGCAACCAATTTTAGCAGAAAGCCATTAATATCAGTAAGCTGGAGAGTTAACAGGAAGTGACAGTGTTACCTGAGCCAAGGGCTGGGGTCACCTGGCAGAAGCCTCAGCTAGATGCAGTCATGGCTAGAGATGCTGTCAGAGGCAAGAGGGAGGTGAAGAAATTCTCTGGCCTCTCCTTTCCTCCCACCCTCCACTTTCCCTCCAATGCCTCTCATGGGCCATATCCAGCTATTAGCCAACTGACCCAGGATTCTGTAAACCTTGGCCTGCACGAGTCAGCTCCTAGTAAAACAGAGCAGAGGCAAGGCTGAGAATGGCTCTAAAGTCAAACTGGCCCAGGACTGGAACCACTGGCATTCGAACACACAGTGCCTGTAACATGGTTTTACTGCAGCACTTACACCACCGCTCTGCAGCTGTTTGCCTGTCTGAGGGCTCTGTATAATGCATTATTTATTTTTTATACCCAGAGCCTAGAACAGTACCTTGCTTACATTAAACATGAAAACATTAGGTTTTCAACGTTTGAGGTATACAGAATGAATGAATGAATGACCAGTCCCTCTTCTGGTGCACTCTTTTTTTTTTAAATGATTTTTAAAAAAAATTATTTATTTACATTTATTTTTGGCTGTGTTGGGTCTTCGTTTCTGTGCGAGGGCTTTCTCTAGTTGTGGCGAGCAGGGGCCACTCTTCATCGCAATGCGCGGGCCTCTCACTGTTGCGGCCTCTTTTGTTGTGGAGCGCAGTCTCCAGACGCGCAGGCTCAGTAGTTGTGGCTCACGGGCCCAGTCGCTCCGCGGCGTGTGGGATCTTCCTAGACCAGGGCTCGAACCCGTGTCCCCTGCATCGGCAGGCGGACTCTCAACCACTGCGCCACCAGGGAAGTCCTGGTGCACTCTTGCTTTGAGTAATTGCTCACCACCAGCTCTTCTTTTCAGCTTCTCATCACCTCCTATTGGTGCTAAGATGACTTTCAGCCAAGCATTTACAACATTTGAAGGCCACAGTGGATGGTGTGATTATAATTAGACCAGTTTTCAACAAAGGAATCACACGAATTCACCACGTAAGTTTTGCATTAATCCTTCCAAGTGGTTCCCCAGGAAGGTCGTCCACATCTTTTGAGGACACTGCCATGCCCAGACTCTTCCTTATGAGCTGCCCACGAAAAGGAAAGAATCATTTTTAAGAATCAGATATTTCTGTCTTTTCAGTTAGATGTCACCCAGCCCTCACCTGGCCGGTATTTAGCTGGTTTGGGACACATCATCAGAGAAGTTACATTTCCTTTCGGCAGAGAAGAGGAGGAAGTGGAATGCTACAAACGGAACTGACTGGCGACTTTCCCAGGGGTGCAGGAGGGCTGAGAAGTAACTCCTCGATTATCACCAGGTCTGGGCAGGGATGCCCTGGATCTCAGGAACAGGCCACCAGGTATCTGAAACTTTTGAGGTTCTAGGTTTCTTATGGACTTTCAGTGCTGAGACTGCACATAGAAAACCAAGTTCCACTTGAGAAAACCTCTTTCCTCCATGTGTCAAGTGGAGTCAGTTTCTAGTCTCTGATAAAGAATAAAAAGGTGTATAGGTGACAGGGACATTGCTTAGCCCCAGAGTTTCAAGTTTTCAGTCTGCCAGGGTACCCCGGACAGCCACGGGACAGACGTCCGACCAGCCAGCTTTCTCATTTAGCAGAGACTAAAACTTTTGCAACTAGCCTCTTATTTCCATTCCGGTAAATTGCTGCTCTAAAACAGGTAAGAAATGATGACTACAGGAACGTAACTGAGGTTTTGTTTTGGATACCTCATTTTCCATAGTATTTGTAGAGAAATGGTTGGGAGGCCAGGTGGGCACTTGAAAAAGGAGTCTGTTGGAGATGTTGGAATCTGAGTTGGGGATCCCAGCTGATCTGCGGACCAGCTGTGTGATTTCGGACAAGTCACTGTACCCTTCGGGACCTCCACTTTCTCTTTTGAAAATCAGGGATTATAGTGTCTGTTTTATCACAGAAGTATGGTAAAGATCACATGAGATGTCTGTGCGAGGGCTTTGAAGATCGACAAGTGTAACATACTACAACTGGTTCTTTGCATGGACATCAGGCAGCAGGAAAGGTGCCTTTGATGTTTAATTAATACTAAAAATCTTCCATTACATTTATTTAGCTATAATTGGGAAGGAGGAAGGCAAGAGTAATTTTCAAAGGGACTTTTTGAGCTCCAAAAATAGAACTCAGAAAACACACATTTGATTTTCCTTTTGGTGTCAAACCACAGCGCCATTGTTATTAGCAGTTTTACAGAACTGTGACCTTCAAACTTGGTGATATCAAAGACTGAAAGCTCCCAGTCTTGAAGCCTTTCAAACAGGCTTTTCAAACTAAAGCACTTATATTTTGAATTAAGAGCTAATAGAATCGTTTTCTTAAATGAGCACTTGCAAATTTAAAAGTTGCCTTCCAGGTGGGCTGTAGTAAACGAATGTGTTGAGAGGGCGCTGAAAGCCCTTTTGGGGGCAAATGAGGGGAATCTCTACATGTAACACACTTTCTGCAGTTAGAGAAATCTAGAACTTACATTTCCCCTAGTCATACATAAGCTGATTTGTGTATATATCTAGGGTCATCATTTACTTTCAGTTTACTGAATTTGTGAATTTTTGCATTTGTTTTAATTTGTTTTAATTTGTAATTCAGTTTTCTCCATGAAGCACACCATATGCCACCATTAATTCTTGCTCGTTGATTTCTTAGGAGATACATGAGTGCATATTCTGATGCAATTTTTGAGGTCTTTTGAAAATCAAATGACTACGTGTTTTGCCATATGGGCCTTTGTTATTTAAAATAGCATATGATAAAGTAAGAGAAAGCAAAATGCAGAAGGACGTGTTAGGAAAAAAAATCATTGGAAAACTGTTTAAAACATCGTTTTAAACACACAATTTTCAACCTTTTTCTTCGCGGGGGCGCCGTTATATCTTCGGAACCTATCATTACTGATCCCGCACTCTCTCTTACAGTCTGTGAATGTACAATATCACAAGTGCACCGGGCGAACCTAAGGAAACCAGTTACTGCCCTACGCTTTACACTGGGGCTGCAGATGTTAATATCCGCCTTCAATTAGTTCAGTTGTCCCCAATGTTTTTCTTTTAATATCTTAGGCCGGGATTTGACATTAAGCTCCAGTTCATCCGCACCTACCGTGTCTGGTTTTGAAAGAGGACGACGGGGTTTTCGGTTTTCCGGGGGAACCACGGTGCTCGCGAGCCGCCTGCCGTACGTGCGGGCTGTAGACCTGGCCGCCGGCAGGCCCGCGGCGCGCACTAGGACCCAGCAGGGCTCCGGGCTCGGGTGGGAGCCGCGCCGCCGACCCCGGGCGGGCGCCGGGGCTGGAGCCGGGGTTCCGGCCGCGATCGGCTGCAGCTCTGCCGGGAGACGGCGCGACCCGGCGGCGGGGCCACCCGCGAGTCCAGCGCCGCCGCAGCCCCCCAATGCGGCCGCGAGAAGCAGAAGGGGGGGCAGGCGATCGAAGGTAACGAAAATGGGGCTCATTTCCTGCCTCCTGACCTTCTGCTCTGGTTCAGCATTGTCACGAGAAGCCCTCACTGTTCAGGCTGCTGCATTTTGGGGCACCCTTTGATTTTTTAAGGTGTCCGCCCCCGTATTTCCACCTGGTTTCAGATTGATTTATAGCATGCAGTCCGAATGGGAGAGAGCCAGGGCTGGCAAGTTGCATATTTTCATTAGTTTTGTCTCAAAAGTAAGTTCATTAACAAAAAAAAAAGTTTCTCAGGAATTTGTGGATAGTAGTTTTTAATTTTTTTTAAAATAGCAGACAAATGGGTAATTTTTAAAAATTATGAAATAATTGATGTAATTCTGTTAATTACTACTTCCTAGGTCTTTACTTTTGTGGGCTCTCCAGGCATTACTTTTATTTTCAAGGAACTAACGTGTCAAATGTGGAGTTTGGCTCGGGCAGAGTTTACAGCATTGCTGTCGCAAGTGTTTTGCTATCAGTTTTAAACAGTGTCAAATCTGTGGGCAGTTTAAACCTCTTTTCAAATACTGTAACTGGTTATCCTGATATGACATATACAGATGAGAGTGTCCTTTGAGGGCAGTCAGAATATTTCTCTTTTTGGAGAAACCTGGTTTTGAGGAGCAAACCATGATTACTGGCTGGGGAGGCTGAAGAGACTATTTTTCATGCTTTGTTTATACTCTCGGATTTGACATTTGGGAAAGGGAAACACAGTCCTTCTTGGCAGCTTTTAATGGTGGGATTATTAATTTATTTAATTTATTAGTTTCAATTGGTTGGGCTCTGGGAGCCCTCTGTCACAGGATGTGCTTAAGGTGACACATTTGCCGGCAGTTGGGACACATGATTTGCACATGTAAAATGTGCTTCAGCTGAAAGGTCTGGTCTGCTGGGAGCTCCCATGTGGAGCTGTTGTGGGCAGGGTGCGGCTGGCTCATTGAGGAAAAAGGGAATCATTTTCCTTAGCTAGGGAGACATCCTGTTATATTCCTTTTGTTCCCTGTTTTTCATCGATCGCCAGCGCTGCCTTAGAGAGGGGAGAGCAGCTTGGAGAGCTCGGAAGACTGCACAAATGACTCCAGCCCACTCTGCTCTCACACTGATTGGTTAGTTCGATGAAGACTTAGGGAAACAGTCACCCAAAACCTTCTTTGAAAATCATGCTGTAATTTCAGATTAGCCTTCTTGTGCCCAGATTTCTGCAAGGTTGATTTTTAAGTTGGGTGCAGTTTGCTTGAGATACCTTTGTGTTTAATTTTTTGTTGTTGCTTCTATCCAAAGAAAGTAGGCCATTCTGGTGACAAATTTCTTTGCAGACATCAGCTTTTATAGACATATCACTTTACAATACGTTCTCAATGGTTTCTCCTTGGGAGTTATAGAATGCAAAGTTGTTCAACTTGGAATAATTTTTCCTGCTTGTTTTTTTATCTGAAGAGTTAAATATCACTGTCAGCAGATGGTGCTTAACTGTATCTTTACTTTGATAATGTAAGTGTCTTGTGCATTATTAACATGTATCATGCACTAAATTTAAGTCTGTAACAGTGAAAGAAAAAGGCCACGAAGAGCCAACAATCAAAATCAGCTTGCACACTGTTATAAGAAATTGTGGCATCTGGTTTGAGGAGAATGCATTTCAAGTTAAAAAAAAAAAAAAAAGGGCATTCTTCACCTGAAAAGAATGAGTTGGTAAATGTGGTGAAATGTTCTACATAAGAGGAAAAATATAAGGCCAGTGGACAACTCCATCTGAGCCTTAAAACACCCCAATTAAAGAAGCACCTTCCCAGAAGTTGTTAAATGTATAAACACTTTTCCGATTGGCTTAAAAATTTAGACACAGGAAGTGGATGGTATCTAACAACCGATGAGTAGAGACATGGTTGTCATGGAAACTGAGACGAGTTACCCCCTCCAACACTACACTACCATAACCACCATTTAAAAAAACAAAAAACCAAAACCTGCATGTCATCACAGATGCCTGGAGAACATGTTGCCTTCTGTAAGCTTTCCCACAGCATCTGTTGAAACCTGAGACCGTGCCTGTCAAATCAAGGTCATTTTACAACAACAACCAAAAATGCAGTCTCCTGGATTTCATAACTGTATTTTTACTGAAAAGATGTGAGGAAAAGGGCTTAAAGCAAGGATGAGCACGCGTGCTTACTTTGCATTTTGCTACCTCGGAGTTGCGCCAGGGAAGGCTAAGAAGAATGTATTTGATCACTTAATTGTGGAAGCGAACTGATTTGTAAGTCTACTGTTAGAACAACACTCTTTGTGGAGCTGTAAAGACTAGGCTGTTACCTGTGGCTGAAGAGTCATTTGGGGACGGTATAATGAAGAGTTTCTGTTTGCAAGAGGCTTCTAACTTGAACAGTTGCAATTGAATTGGAAGAACTGTGGCATTTTGGAGCTTTGCTCTAAGGCTGCCTGTACAGGATAGATGAAGACTCTGGTGCTTTGGGAAGTATAAGGGAGGGTGTTCTTAGCGAAGCAGGGACAGGATAATCCTAAACAGAAATAAGGGCTCTTTCAAAACTGCAATTATAATTATTTTGGTTAACTTAGAAAAGTTTCTTCTTCTTCTGTGGATAGAGAAGAGTGCTTTAGTTTTTGGGATAATTGAGAGGTTCCCTAACTCAAGGGTGCGAATATTTTCAATATCTTGGTAGTGGTTTTAGTGAGGAGAGTAAAGAAAGGAGAAAAGTTTGG
Organism: Platanista minor; assembly: GCA_004363435.1. Taxonomy (NCBI): domain Eukaryota; kingdom Metazoa; phylum Chordata; class Mammalia; order Artiodactyla; family Platanistidae; genus Platanista; species Platanista minor. Next base: position 27,339 of record RJWK010015656.1, read on the forward strand.
AGATCTCCCCCTTTCACTTTGCTAAGCAAAAAATAACTGAGGAGGCTAAATTTTGAATTTGAGGATCAACATTGAAGCTTGTAAATATAAAACCGGTGCATTTCTTGTATTTTTCTAATCTTGTCAATGGTAGTCTTTAAATTTGAAGTGCTTGATACTCGTTTAGAAATATCCTTCTTATAATCGTGATGATTTATAGCATGGTATTGCTTAATCTTAACTGAAAATGGTCAATTTTACATCTCACTTAACTAACACTTTGGTCTTTTTAAAAAGCAGAAAATTTCCCTTGTTTTCATCAACTAATTGCATGGTGGCAGGGGAGAGGCGGTGGAAAGAACCCTAACTATACTGTAATATTTATTTAATATCCTGCATCTATGCCATAGGAAATACAGACGTTAGAAGCAATATAGCATCATTGGGGTGATTTAGCCTGTACTTCATGATGGCGTCTTGTCAAATATTTAACTGATTGAGATTTGGTGGAAAAGGTTAAGCTTAGTGGCACAACTGTTCTCTTTTAGCAAAGGATTTCCTGTAGGGAGCTTTCTTATCTTCAACTATGTTCATTGGCAGGAAACATGTCAGTTGCTTGTTTTTACAAACTGAAGGAAATGAATGGGATTTGTTAGTTTCTAGAATCTGCCTTCATGCTCCATTGTCTGTCAAATAGTTTGCTCAGAACAGTTCATTTTTAAATGGACTTTTGAGGAGTACGATTAAATTACTCCAAATCTTTGACATTTCTGTTCATTTATTTTTGACTCTGAGATTAGAAACATTGGTCATTATACTGCTATGTACAACTTATTTGACCAACACACATCAAGAAGATGTTCATTAAAATTCCAATTCATTTTCAGTTGTCAGATATATAGACATTGACGGAAGTTGGCATTTTTTGATGATGATGCCAAATTTCTAATAATTAGCCCAGAATACCAACCAAATGCTAGTTTTGTGGAGAGGTAAAGGGAGAGAGGCGGCTTCATTCTTCTCTTGGCTTGTAACAGTAAAATCCATAAAGATTAAATGTCAGGTGTATGCCTCCTTTAATGATGGAGTGGGGGCGAGTTGGAATTTGGGGAGGGGCTATAGCTAAAGCCAGGCTAGAGTCCGTATGAGAAAAACGAATCATAACCTTGAAAAGATTTATTGTGCAAAACTCTGGATTACTTTTTGAATATTATAAATAAATATATTTAATAGTTTCAATTCATGTATGTTTCAAATTCTGGAAGGGGAAACAGGGTGAGGTTCTTTAAAGGAAAATAAGTACAGGAACCTCCGTTTGAAGGGAACAGCCTGGGGAGGGGGTTAAGAGAGCCTAAGGGAGGGCACCATTCGTTGCGATGATTTTCACACATTTTTGAAGACATCATTTTGGCTTTATATTTAGCACCAAATGGAGTCTTATGCAAGACCCTAATATATGAGTGGAATAAAAACAGAGCTGCTCTGGGGGAACCAAAAGCCAGGAACCCAGAATCTGCTCTTTTCTCCTGGGCTGTGCCTGGGGCACACCCTAGGACGGTAGTATCCCTGTGAACTGTTTGAAAACCACTGCTTTTAAAGTGCCCCAAATATGCTCTAAGGAAGGCCCCGAGGGAATTTCTTGCAGAGTCCTGGAACTTCTGAGCTGAAGAGAGAACTTTTGCCTTGACAGTTTAAGAGGGCACTTGTGCTCATAGGAGGAAAAAGGAATGGCAGACAATGGGCTCTAATAAGCCATTCTGTATATAGCGCTAGGCTGGACTGGCTATAAGTATGAAAGAGCCCTGGTTCCATCTGTAATAAGGGAAGGGGAGAGGACTTCGTTTTTTTTTACATCTTTATTGGAGTATAATTGCTTTACAATGGTGTGTTAGTTTCTGCTTTATAGCAAAGTGAATCAGCTATACATATACATATATCCCCAGGAAAGGACTTTTTAAAGGGCCCCCTTTCCTCATAAGTTACAGGAACATCATGTGGAGGTGTTTGAGATTAGTCGGTTATCATTGTCCTGGAATGTGTGGATTTATTCTAGTACCACCTCAGGATCTGTTATATCACTGTTACTCTGTCAGTGAAAATTATTTCATATTAAGTGTCATTCATGAAATGAAAGTTTGCCAAGCTATATAATCTGCTTGGCAGACACGGTAGTGTTTTGAGTGTTGAGTAAAATGATAACACATGGATGATATTTGAATATCATCAAACATATTCAGATTATCTCTTCTATTATGAGATTTACTAAAATGGCAGTACTGGGATTGAGTTCAGTTCCCCTTTTTTACATCCCAGAGGCCATAAATATTATGATTTCTAGGGGTGGCGGACAGAGGGATCCCCTTCACTGCCACTCCTAATTTTCACAACCCCTTGATTCACATATGCTCGGTTACAGAAAGAAGGAGCAAGCAGCAGAGACTTCACGCAACCGGTATCAATAGCATTGTGCTTCTTAGGGTCACAGCAAACCTCCTTGCATTGTTTCTTTGAGGCTGCACAGTTGGGGAGTTTATAGAAGTAGAAAGGACACAGCCCCCTGTCTGCATGCTCCTGTTACCTCCACTGTGCTTGCCATGTTTCTAGTACCTGTGTGGGTCAGAGATGGCAATTAAAATAATCAGTATTCTGGGAAGCCACAGATCTTCCAACAATTTGTGCCAGAACTTTTTCTTTTTTTAAAGAAAATATTTCCTCTAGGGCTTCCCTGGTGGCGCAGTGGTTGAGAGTCCGCCTGCCGATGCAGGGGACGCGGGTTCGTGCCCTGGTGCAGGAAGATCCCCCATGCCGCGGAGCGGCTGGGCCCGTGAGCCATGGCTGCTGAGCCTGCGCGTCCGGAGCCTGTGCTCCGCAACGGGAGAGGCCACAACAGTGAGAGGCCCACGTACCGCAAAAAAAAAAAAAAAAAAAAGAAAATATTTTCTCTAGAAAGATAAAACTAGTATAAGCGCAAAATAGTTGGCCGTGGTAGTAGATGAAAATGACTGTGGTTAACTTTTGTTTGTTGGATTGTGTTGAATAAAGCTTTTCACGTTTAGGCTGTTTAAAGTTATCTTATTCCTCCTCCCACCTGCACTTCAAAGAAGAATGAGTGTGTACAGCCATAGAAAACCAACGGAGCTGTCCCAAGGTGTATTCATAATAATAGACCAGGGACTCTCCTTGAGTGAGCATTTATACTCCGATGTTCTTGGGGATTTTGTTTTGGGACCCAAGGATGCCGTCCAGTTACCAGGACCTTGCTGAAGTTGTTAATGGAGGACTCCAAATATTACATAGAGTGTGTCCGCTGCCTTTGCTGATGTCACTTTCTTAAGATTCAGACAGTAGCAAGTCCTACTGGAAGAGGTGATTTTAGAATATTATACAAGGTTAGATTTTAGATAACCTCAGATTTCTCTTTAAAGTCTGAAATGTTCTAATTTGGCAAACTTAACATTTTTTCAGCCTGTAAAATGAAAACAGTTACCATTTAATGACTAGTTAATAAGGTCTCTGAATTAAGACAGTCATATTGTTTCATGGAATTGGATTTAGCATTTAGAATGGTCTCTCGGAAAAGAAATAAGTTGCTCATGGTAAGTTTGGCAATATTGGGTAATATAGAAAAATCACGTCAAACTGATAAGGGGTTTTCGTTTATCAGGTGCTGCCCCTATTAATTATTATAATAATCTAGTATTAATATAATATTATTACTACAACTAATAAATAATGATAATATGCAGTAATGTCCCTTCACAGATGAAGAAACTGAGGTAACTATGTTTCCAGGCCACACACTCTTTGGTACAACCAGTTCTCACCCTCAGGCCCCCTGACCCCAAGTTCCAGTCATTTTCCATCCCACTGGCTACCTTACAACTGCTCCTCTGTTTCTATTCCAGGGTTGATAACTCCCCCTTCTATGCTTGAAATGGAGTCTCCTCCTGGGAAAAATTGCAAGGGGTGGGAAAAATATTGTGATTTTGGCAAGAAGTAGGGTTTTGCTTCTTCACATTCTGTATTCCCATGTTTGACCATTAGTGATGGGAGGAACCTTTTAGTTCCCTTGTCAGAGCTTACCTTGCTTAATTTATCTTCATCTTTTCTTTCTTTGAATGAATTTTTAAAAATTAATTAATTAATGTTTGGCTGCGTTGGGTCTTCGTTGCTGTGCGTGGGCTTTCTCTAATTGCGGTGAGCGGGGGCTACTCTTCGTTGCAGTGCGTGGGCTTCTCATCGTGGTGGCTTCTCTTGTTGTGGAGACGGGCTGTAGGCACGCAGGCTCAGTAGTTGTGGCGCATGGGCTTCGTTGCTCCGTGGCATGTGGGATCTTCCCAGAGCAGGGATCGAACCTGTGTCCCCCGCATTGGCAGGCGGATTCTTAACCACTGCGCCACCAGGGAAGTCGCCATCTTCATTTTTTGAAATTCCCTTCATGCATCCCTGAGCACATTCACCTAGTTGGTAAACAAAAGGCTCTTACCACAGGGATATGATTTTCTTTAATTACCCAAATATTACACTTAGAATTTCTATTGGTGGCATCCAGAAAACAGATTTCCTAGGCAATGTTTTTTTGTTTTGTTTTGTTTTGTTTTTTGGTACACGGGCCTCTCACTGCTGTGGCCTCTCCCGCTGCGGAGCACAGGTTCCGGACGTGCAGGCTCAGTGGCCATGGCTCACGGGCCTAGCCGCTCTGTGGCATGTGGGATCTTCCCGGACCGGGGCACGAATCCGTGTCCCCTGCATCGGCAGGCGGACTCTCAACCACTGCGCCACCGCGGAAGCCCGGCAATGTTCTCTTTATAATTCATATGAACTGCTCAACAAACTCAGAGATGCAAATTCAATGATATCTCCTTTATTTTTTTCGGAATAAAAAACAAGTGGCTTAAGTTGTCAGATTAGGAGGGTGTTGGGTATCTCCTTCTTGAGACGCCCTTACCTGTAAATCAAACAAACTCCACATGGGTTTATATAGATCAAGTGAAACTGGGTTAGTCTGACTTTCTCATCTAAGCAAGGAGCTCTGCTCTCATTCTCGCAAAGGGGAAAATGACAAGTTAAATCTTCACCTGGGCACTCCGCTATGCCTGGTATGTATGTGATTGGTTGGCACTAGCAATGGAACCGATGTGGACATTTTCAGTGATGCAGGTGCCTGGCACTTTCTAATTCTCTGGAAGACTTCAGGTAAATGATCAGCACTTGAATGGAACTAATTCATATTTCACACGTGTACTTTCACAGATCTCACACGTGAAATCATTTTAAAGAATTGATCTAGGGACGTGTTCAAGATATATATGCACCAATTTGGGGGAACGAATCATCCACACATTCATTCAATGAACAGTTATTGCGTGCCTACTGCATATAAGCGACTGTGCTCTGTGATAGGGAACTAAAGGGGAAGAAATCACCAGCAGACCCAACCGTCTGTTCCCTAACTCTGACTGGCTTCTTAAACTGTAAGTATCCCCAAATTTGGCCCTATTGAAGTTTATATTCTAAGCTGATATCGACAGATTGAAGTGATGCCCTCCCCGAGTTCCTCTCTCCAGGTATAAGCGGACCGTTTAAGGATTCCAGGGTGGGTAGTTTACTTGGGAGACGATCCCAGGAAGACAACAGTAGGGGGCGCGAGTGGGAGACTCGTCTATGCCCCCCACCCCTACCCCCTCCACCCCCATCCCCGGTTACACTGCGAGGGGAGCCTAGGCAGCGCGGAGAGCTGGTGTCCAGCATGTCGCTTCCAGGCACTGGTTGATGACTCAGGAGACGTTGATTCCCAGCACTTGAGGTTGGTGTGCGAGCTTCAGCCAGACAAGGTTCTCAGGGAGGTTCTTGATTCCTCTGGTTGAGGTGAAGATTGGACTAGTGGCGCTGAGTAGTGAGGCCTGAAGGGGACGTGGGCCGGGCACCAGCAGCCTCTACGATGCTCTTCACTTCTCAGCTCCTTCCACAGTTTTGGAACTGAGAATGCTTTACAAGAGTCATTTTGAGTGGTCCTCTGAACTTCAAAATGAAGATCCTGAGAAAGTGGTTTTTCGGTCTGAGAAATGGGAACAAGAGAAGGACATAAGCTCTGAGTCTAAGCATTCGGGCAGAAATTTTCAATAAGGGCACTTATTTTGTTGTGTATGTTCTTGTTTTGGTTTGGTTTTTCTCTGTTACAACCATTATCCTTGTTTCCCAGGTTGGGAAACTTGGACAGCCACTTGTTTTACATGCCAGGTATCTCATTTATCACCAGGGCTCCTTGCTGCTTTCTTTGAAATCCACCTCATGGTCATCTCCTCATCTTGAGTTCCAGTGCCTCACTCTGAGAATACTGCTGGGAACCTCCAAGGTGCTCTCTCCCTCCTGGCCCCTTTCCTTCCTCTGTCCTCCTGAAGACTTCTGTCCCTAAACCACTCTGGAAGTTAAGGGCTTTGAAGTTAGACTTCTTGCTTTCAAACCTACTTACAACTGTGTGACCTTAACTTCAGGCTCAGTAATGTGAAATAAGACTCCTTAATGTGGAGATCCTGAAAGGATGCTTGATAAACCCTTGACAGACAGTCTGATGCATAGTTACAACTTAAATTATTGTAGCTATTTTTATTTTTACATTGTTATTGTTGTGTTATGTCCCTCATCTACTAAGAACCTATGCGGGCTCCCTGTTGCTCTCTTTACCCTCCTTACCGAGTCTGTCCTCCTCTGCCTAACTTTCAAGACCTTCTATAATCTGGCCGTCCCCATTAGCGCTCAGGAAATGCCCCCAGATCTGGTCAGGGTTCATTCATACCTGAACTTGCCTTATTCCTTCTAGCTCCCCTGACTTTCGTCATATTGTTCCCTGACCACAACCTTCTTCTTCCCCGCTTCACACATTGTAGGGTCACCAGTTTCACCCACTCTGCAACTGTGGGGTGCAGAAAAACGCAATTTGTCTATTTTGTCTGCAGCAAACCTTCCTCCCAGCAAACACCCATTGGTTATCAGGAAAAAGAATAATAACTTTTGATCCCGCCCATTTAAAAACTTAGTTTGATCTGATAATCCAAATAGTCCCTTAAGATAATTCTCAGTCTTCCTAGGAAAACAATATCCCTTCCTTCCTGTTGTTCCCTTTCTTTGCCTGTGATGTCAGAGTGTGAGGAAGGGGTGTCTCTTGTACTCTTATTTCTTACAGAGGACTAGCAACTCTGTTTCCTTAGTTACGCTGGCCTTGGCTCTCAGAAGCTGGGGTCTCTTGCCACGGTGTTGCTTGTTCTGTATTAGCAGATGATGTCTGTGGCTCTTATAACACATAGTCTAGTCCAGTGGTTTCCAAAGATTCAAAGTAAAATAAAGATACATTTTCATAAGATTCCAGTAAGCATATATGGACAGGTGATGCAAAAGTTTTTACAAAATAACCTGTATAGCTGAAATAGAAATTTTACAAGGTATTATTATTCTTTTTATACTTGATGTACTCTGATCTTTTCCATTCTATTTTATTTAATGAAAAAAAAAACCCCAAAACAAAAAACCACACTTAGGACCCAATAAGCGACCCGCAGTTTGCCAAAAAAGTTGATCTGGTCATCCTCTTGGCTTTATCAGAACCTGACGTGTCATCCCCTGCTGGCTGGGTCCACCCTCAGCTCCCACTGGCAGCAAACTCTGAGTATGCGTGACACCATCCATCAAGCCCACTAGCCTGGTGCTCCTTGCAAGGGGTCCACTACTCTGTCCACAGTCTACCCGAGGCACCCCACCACACAGCTCCCTCTGTTTGATCAGGCTGCAGTGCTGGGCTGAGGAAGCTGTGTTCCAGGCTGGTGCAGACCCTCTCTTCCTAGGGCTCTGGATGATGGAGGGGGATGGACACAAAGACGTCCCTCTGCACTCAGGGGTACCTTCTCTATCAAGAGGCAGAATCCACTGTCTTCTCTTATCTCCTTTTTCCTTCCCATCATTAACTGGACCCAGAAAGAGGTGGGCTTTTCTTTCACTTCCCCTCCACCATCTCTTCCTTCTACCATCCAGGCAGAAAGATTAGCAACTTCACTGTCACTCATGGAAGAAAGCAGTATCTTCTGCTGCCTTCAGGTCAATTCTTTGAGCTGGGTCCTCCAGACTGTTGCTAATAGGCGAAAATCCTGTCCCAGGAGAAAGCCTGACTTTCAAGGCTATGGAATTTCTGCCTATGGCAGAGTTGACTAGTTTCCCACCTATGTCCATTAACTATATTTCTAAGACTCCCTTACAGCTAAGAATGGCAAAATTTGGGCTTCCCTGCTGGCTCAGTGGTTAAGAATCCGCCTGCCAATGCAGGGGACAGGGGTTTGAGCCCTGGCCTGGGAAGATCCCACATGCCGTGGAGCAACCAACCCCGTGCACCACAACTACTGAGCCTGCGTTCTAGAACCTGTGAGTCACCATTACTGAGCCCGTGTGCCATAACTACTGAAGCCCGAGTGCCTAGAGCCTATGCTCTGAAACAAGAGAAGCCACAACAATGAGAAGCCCGCGCACCGCAACAAAAAGAGTAGCCCCCCCCAACGCTTGCCACAACTAGAGAAAGCCCGTGCACAGCATTGAAGACCCAACACAGCCAAAAAAATAAAAACAAATAAATAAATAAATGTATTAAAAAAAAAGAATGGCAAAATTCTAGCCACTTGGGTGTGAGTAGAGGTGAAGTATGTTGTTTCTGGTTTGTGCCCTTGTTTTTCTTTATAATTTTACCACATACTTTTTAAATCCTGAAACTGTATAGTTGCATGTGATTTCATAAGATGGAAACATTATATATATATGCACACCCATACACCATTTGTACTATATATAGATATATAGTATAGATACGTATGTATTTATATATATGTAAA
>RJWK010015657.1:0-36179 GCA_004363435.1 Platanista minor
CCCGGGGGGGCGCACGGCCCCCCGCCCGGCTACGGCTGCTCAGCGGCCGGCTACCTGGACGGCAGGCTGGAACCCCTGTACGAGCGCGTCGGGGCGCCGGCTCTACGGCCGCTGGTGATCAAGCAGGAACCGCGCGAGGAGGACGAGGCGAAGCAGCTGGCGCTGGCCGGCCTCTTTCCCTACCAGCCTCCGCCGCCGCCGCCACCACAGCACTCACACCCGCCGCCCGCTCACCTGGCCGCCCCGCACCTGCAGTTCCAGATCGCGCACTGCGGCCAGACCACCATGCACCTGCAGCCCGGCCACCCCACGCCGCCGCCCACGCCCGTGCCCAGCCCGCACCCAGCGCCAGCGCTCGGCGCCGCTGGCCTGCCAGGCCCCGGCGGCGCGCTCAAGGGGCTGGCCGTCGGGCACCCAGACATCCGCGCGGGCGGCGGCGGCGGCGGCGGCGGCGGCGGCGGCGCGGGCAAAGGCAAGAAGTCCGTGGACAAGAACAGCAACGAGTACCGGGTGCGGCGCGAGCGCAACAACATCGCGGTGCGCAAGAGCCGAGACAAGGCCAAGCAGCGCAACGTGGAGACGCAGCAGAAGGTGCTGGAGCTGACCAGTGACAATGACCGCCTGCGCAAGCGGGTGGAACAACTGAGCCGCGAACTGGACACGCTGCGGGGCATCTTCCGCCAGCTGCCTGAGAGCTCCCTGGTCAAGGCCATGGGCAACTGCGCGTGAGGCGCGCGGCGGCGGGACCGCCCTGGGCCGGCCGCTGGCTGGGACCCAGGGAGTGGTTTCGGGTCGCCGGATCTCAAGACTGGCCGAGCCGCGCAAGCCAGGACTAGGAGATTCCGGTGCAGCCTGAGAGCCTGGCCTGCCGCGCGTACCCCTGGCCTTCCTCTGCGCCCGACACGGTGCGTCTAAGATGAGGGGTCAGGCAGAGAGGAGAAGCGCCATGGGGCAGAGCCGGGAGCCCGGCAACTCTAGTATTAAAGGAATAACCCTGTGCCTTGGAAACGCAAACTCACGGCTCCGATTCCTACCGAGTAGGGGGAGCAAATATGTGCCTTGTCATTTTATTTGGAGGGTTCCTGACCCCGCGAGAGAAGAAGGGGTGCAGGCCCCCCCCCCATCCCCGGCAGAAGGAAGGTTCAGGGAGCAGAGATCCCCGATAAGCCGGCCCCAGCCGCTCCTGAGCGCCTATCCTTGGAGGGGAGGAAACACAGGGACTTGGGGCTTTGAACCTAAGGTTGTTCCCCTAGTTCTACATGAAGGTGGAGGGTCCCTAGTTCCTTTTTGCCTCTAAACTCCCAGCCTGCAACAGGCTGGGCTCTTCTGGGCAGAGCTCACTGAGATGGGCGCCACCAGGTGACCAGTGGGAGCCTCCCACCCCCAGTCAGGTCAGAAAGCCAGGTCGTGGGTTAGGTATGAGGACGTATGTTCCTGGGAGTGGTGGTGGCCTGGTGGGAGAGGGGAACCTAGAGATCTGGTCTGGGGGTTAGTAGGGGGGTGGTGAAGGGACCCTGGGACCATCAGCCTCGTCTGTACTGTATGTCGCCAGCATTGCCATACAAACATGAAGCACAATCAGTCCATCCCAGAGGGACCGAAGTTATGAGAAGCTTTCCAAATATTTTGCTTTATCAGCCGATATCAACACTTGTATCTGGCCTCTCTGTGTCCCAGCGGTGCCTTGTGCAATGTGAATGTGCACGTCTATGCTAAACCACCATTTTATTTGGTTTTTGTTTTGTTTTGGTTTTGCTCAGATACTTGCCAAAATGAGACTCTTCGTCAGCAGCTGCAGGGAGGGTTTGCGGCTCTCTTTCCTTTTGGTTTTGGGATTGCTTTTGCTCCCAGGGGAACCAAAGAGGCGAGGTGGGCTTCCCCTCTCCCCTCAGCTTTCCCTGGGGGTAGCTGTGGGCCTCGGTCCCCTCCAGCCCGGGCTGCCCACAGCTTTGTCCCCCGCAGAGGCCCTGGCTCCCGGTCTGGAAGGGAGGCGGCCTCAGCCAGCACTCACAGATCAGATCGCTGGGCCTGGGAGCAGGGAAGGCTGGCTTGGTTCTCTTCTTTGGGGAGAACATAGAGTTTCATGCTAGATGTTTTATGTATTATATCTATAATATAAACATATCAAAGTCAGTTTTGGTGTCTTTTTAAAACCAGAAAAGCTACTTCCAAGGTTTTCTGTGGGCCAGGTCACATTTGTAAATAATCACAGCATATTCTCTGGCTGAGAGCCTGACTTTCATTAGCTCTCCACCCATCCTGAGCCCCTCTTTACATTAAAGGGGTGACTTCTCCCAACCAAGGCAAATAAATGGCAGAAGGAGGACAAGGCTCCAAGCAGAGAATGCCAAAGCCTGAAGAGTCTCTGGGTGCGTGGCAGGGGGAGTGGTGTGTGGGGTGTCACGGGGCCTTGGTGTGGCCTCTCATCAGCCCCTGGGAGGGGGAGAGGGACTCGGAGGGGGGGGGGCCCTCTGCCTGAAGTTGTCACAGCCTCTTTGGGACTCGGGCAGGCCTGCCCCAGGGTTCCAGGCTCCAGGGGCCCTTTGACCACACTTCCAGATCCCTGACGGCTCCAGCTCTGGAGCAGCGTCGCTCACACCTTCCTTTGCCCCAGCCCTCCAGCGGGACCATGGGCGGGCCGGTAGAGGCCACAAGCGGTAGGACCCTCCACCCCTCCCCGCTAGCTCTGGCCCACGTGGCTGCAGGCTATCCCAGCGGGGCCCTGAAGGGAGCCTTCCTCACCTGCCCTGCCCCAGCCCACCCAAGAAGGGGGACCCACCGCAGGCCTGCGCTGGATGTCCGGCCCTTCCTCACCTACTGCCTGGCAAGGAGCCAGCCCCAGCAAGCGCTTCCCCACTGTGCCCACCCTGGACCAAGCCCCCCACTCCAATGACCGCCCCGTGAGGACAGGCACCCGGAACCCCCTTAGCAGCGGTGACGGCCAACCAAGGGAGGGCACGCCTTTATGCCTGAAAACCCAGGGCCTTGGGGGGAGGTAGCCCAGGAGGCTGGCGGGGCTGTCAGAGCTGGCCCTCTCTGAGGGTGAAAGGCAAAACCCTTCACCTTGTCACCTGCAGAGCGCTCACTCGAACAGCTGACAGTATACGCCAATGTGGGCTGTGACCGTTTCAAGAAATTACACATTCTCTTTAAATTCTGAAAGTTTTGGCCTGTGTGGTTAGCCGGGTGACTTGCCCCCTTCCCGCCCCACTCCCCCACCCCCTCGGCCGCCCTCTGTCTCTCCGTCCGGTGTCCTGCCTCCTCCTCACCCGTGGCCGCCCTTGGCGGAAGAAAGGCCACAAGGCCTGGTGAGGAGGCGGCAGCCTGCCCCGCCGCCTGGGAACCAAGGACGCAGAGCCCCACCGCCTGCCTAGAGGCCTGGGGCAGGCCACAGCTTGCTAGGCCCCAGCAAACCCTCTCTGAGTTCAGTGCTAATTCCAGTTTTTCTTGTTTGAGGGGGCCGAGCCTCGGCTTCCCCCTTTGCCCCCAGAACGGATCCCAAGACAAGCGGGGGAGGGGCACCCCTCTTGCCCTCACTCCTCCCCCTCCTGTCCCACTATCCCATCTCCAGGGGTTTCCTCTTTCAAAGCTGTCAGCTCACAAAAGGGCAACGCTCCTGCCACAGATCCTGAGGTCCAAGGCAGGCTTTTTTGGGGACAAGTCAGCCCCAGGAAAGGGATGGGGCCAGTGGGGTCCCCAGTAGACAGAGAAGCCTGCTTGCAGGGAGAGGGCAGGTGAACCTGCCCAGCACGTGCTCTGTGCCCAGTCAGAGGGGTCCCCAAGTGGGTGACTCCTCACCGCTCACTGCTTCCTGAAGGGCCCCCCACGGTTCCCCTCCTGACGGCTACCTTCATGAAGACCCACTTCAAGTGCGTGCCACCGAACACACCCCAAGTGTTTATTGGTTGCCTACTGTGTTCCAGGGGAAATGCACAGCCTTGTGGGCCCAAGATGAGCTTCAAGGGTGACAGGGCAATAAGGGGAAGTTCAAAGTGTGAATAGAGGCCACCAAGGAAGGCTTCCTGGAGGCAGCAGCTTTGACCAAGACCTGGCCATGGACCAAGTCCAACATGCCTGGATGCCTCTCTCTTGTACTCTCCCATGGGAGGCAACAGGGACCTCACGTCCTCAGTAGGCCCCTCGAGCCCAGTGTCCCCTGAAAGCACTGTTCAGGAGAGCCAGCCTCTAGGGAAGGAGCAAGGGCAGAAGGGAGAGAGGGAGGCGCCCCTTTGCACCAGATGCCTCCTAATGGTTGAGCAGTGTCACGATGTCACCCTTATCTCTTGGATCTCCTGGGAATCTGTGAACATGGGGTTTGGCCTTGACACCCGTGATGAGCCATTGGGACTGATGAGGAGTGTCTGCCCCTCCCAGGTCTTCCGCCCCCTCCTTCCCAGGCAGGAACCTGCCAGGCCTCCTGCAAGAGCTCCTCATGGGAAGAGAGGGGACAGTGGGGGGAGGAAGCAGGAAGCCACTCATGGAACAGGTCAAGGGGGAGCAGAAACCCGGACCTTGCTCAGCCATGAAACCTCACCTTCCAGGCACCCTCGGGCCTTCCCCAGGCATGGGGCAGCATCCTTGCCCGGGCAGAGGCCATATCCCATTTCTTTCTTTCCTATGCTGGCGGAAAGGGCAAGACTTCACTCTTTTCCTCTTTAAGTGAAACTAAGCCACAAGCACCTTTGAAAGATTTCTTGTCTCTGTGAGAGACTTGTGCTATCTCCCTTCTCTGGACATCCCTGCTTCTCCCCCTCCCCCACACCCCTGTCTGTGGATGGAGGATTTGACGTAAGCAGAGACACAGGAAAGATACCAATTCACTATCAAAGCATCCTAGCCCCATCCCAGAGCAATTAAAAAGCCAGATGGAATCTCTGGGAAAACGGCATTAATAACGCAAACAATCTGTGCAGGCCGGCAGGGACCCAGGGGCTGTGGGCGGTGGCGGGGGGAGGCTGGGGTGCTGGAGCGTGAGCTTAAAGCAAGGTCTCAGCCACGTTGTGGCTAACCAGGGATGGGGCCATCACAAAAAGCATGTATGCCTAGGTCTGGCCACAGCTGGGTTGTCCCCTCTGGCCCCTCAAAGGCCCACGGTGCATCCTGGATCCTGGTCACTGTAGACGGAGCCAGACAAATGTGGAACCCATTACCCAGGCAGCCACAGCCTCGGCCAGCCCCATTCTGGCACCCAAGAGCTTTGCTTCTCTTCACTTTTATTTGTATTTATTTTTCTAGCCTCCTGACCCCACCCATCTGAAACAGACCTCCCCAGGTGCATGTCTCCCAAAGATACTCTTTCTCTTCATTAGCTGTGTCCAAACATACTGCCCATACCTGAGAACAGTGGGTCCCCACTGGGGTTGGGGACCTCAGTGGGGCCTGAACCCCAGGGGCTCCCCTTAGATTACAGAATGGCAGGCAGTTCAGGCAGGACCAGATGAGCTCTCAGAAGCTGGCATGGGACTTCCCTGACGGCGCAGTGGTGGAGAGTCCGCCTGCCGAGGCAGGGGACGCGGGTTCGTGCCCCGGTCCGGGAGGATCCCACGTGCCGCGGAGCGGCTGGGCCCGTGAGCCATGGCCGCTGAGCCTGCGCGTCCGGAGCCTGTGCTCCGCCACGGGAGAGGCCACAGCAGTGAGAGGCCCGCGTACTGCAAAAAAAAAAAAAAGAAGAAGCTGGCATGGTTGCTAGGGGATCAGGGGTCCGTACCACCTGGCAGCCTTGTGGGACACAGAAGGGGCTGAATGGGAACCACAGGAAAAGAACCTTCTGCTGCTCTGAAGCCTCTTCTAGGCAGAGCCAAGGCAGAGTCTTCCATAGCCCCATTTTTCACACCATGGTTTGGAGCCCCACCCAGGGTGGACTTAAAGATGTGGTTTTCTTATATCCATCAAGTTGGGATGGGAGTTTGTGTTTTACAAACACCCTTTGTTTCTTACATCCCCAAAGAGCCACTTTCTGAACTTCATCTTCTCCTTCCCTGTCCCCACCCCCCACCCTCACTTTCATCCTCACCCCCCTGGAAACTGTTTTCCCCAAGGTCACCATGAGCTCCAGGAGTCAAATCACATGAACTCGCCTGGGATCCTGCCTTTCTTGGCCTCTGGCTGAATGTGGCCCCAGTGGACGTCCAGTGTCTGGCCCACAGCAGGTCTTCAACACGTGTGTCTGAAAGCACAGATCTCTCTGCAACTCATTTCTCTCCTTTAAGAAACATCCACACGCTCTCCTCTTCATGCAGGGGTCTGTGGGGTTGGCCTGAGGTCCACCAAGCAGGGGTTTGAGGGTTGGGAGGCAACACAAGGGCACCGGAGATAAGGCTCCACTGTGCCGGCCCTCTTTAGGGGAGTTGTTGCTTCTACAAAGTTAATTTTTAAATGCAAGAATCCTAAGAAAGGTAACTTATCCAGTTCTAGATCATCCTTAACACCTCTGAGTGATTAGCTTACCACCAGGTCTAGCCAGGCCCCAACGAGATGGTCATGCTCGTGGGGAGGGTGCAGGGAGAAGGTGGGATTCCAGGAGGAAGGGGGAGAGGAGGACGAGGCAGTGCAGTGCGCCCCAAGCCTGCCAGGGCTGCTCAGAGACGCCGGGCAGCTGGGGCCACAGTGTTTCTGCTGTAAAGGCCTATCAGCCTTTGTGTCTCCCCTTTTGTGTCTCTCTAGGATGACTGGCAAAGTCATTTTTGACAGACTATGGCCCAAGAGTGGGAACCTCAGTGACCAAATGTGGTGGCCTAGGGCCAGGACATGTCACCCGATGACCAAGACAGGGTTGAAAGGGAACAATTGGGGCCAGTCCCAAGCCCTCTTGGATACGAAAATAATTCTGCTTCTTGGCAAGTGGCAGCCAGACTTTCACCAGAAAGCAAGCCTGTCCTTCCTGAGCAGCCCCTGGTCCCACCCTACCCAGACAAGGAAGCCTTAGCGAGTCCACCCCTTCCCCCAGCCAACCTAAGCGCTCTCCTCTCTCCCCGGTGCCCCCAGGAATCGGAGCTGCTCTGGCTGGTGAGGAAACGTGGCTGATTTATGGCGGCCCTTCTTGCACGCACACTGGGCAGTCATCTTGGCTGGATGTGACAGCACGACCCCTACCCAGAGGACGTGGACGAGGGGTGTCAGGGCTGGAGTGCCTGCCCCAGAGGGAGCCACTGTGGCCTTCACAGTCAGGTTCGGACCCGTCTGAAGTAGCCTCCTCAATTGATTTACAATTTGCAAACACGTTTTATTTGATTCCTCAGTTTTGCTGGAGCAATTACAGTGACTCAGCATGACAAAACACTCTGAACACCACGGTGTCTATGCGCTGTTAGGAAATGTGTTTGCTTCACTATTTTGCCTGGTGCGGCAACGTTTTAAAAATAGACTCATTCACCGTACTTGAAGGCAATTTGTTCCAAATTTTCCCACTAATTTGATTTTAATCTGATAGTTAAAATTCGTGTGACCACATTCCCCCTGATTTATAGGGAATAAGCCTTACCTGGCAGCAGTTTAATTGGCCTTAACCCAGGAGTCCACAGGACAAAGGATTTATCCTAGGATAATTGGAAGACACTGGAGTGTGTACTGCTTAACTATACGTCTAATTCAGCCTTGCAAGTGCCACTCGCCTGGGGCCAGTAACAGTGAGTGTGGGCTGAAGACCACACTTCTGCAGAGCCCTGGCACATAGTAGGTCAATGGTCCTTGTTGAGCAGATGCATCCAGCCCAGCTGTCCTGACATTATGCACCCACCGCTGAGCTGGGTGCTAGAGGAAAGCAATTTGTTCACGCATGATGAATAGAAGTTTCCTCTTTCTCCCATCCTGTGATCGGAATTGGCCACGGGAGGTGTGCCTGTGGCACCGGCACCAACCAACTCCTGCCTTTGCCTCTTACTGTCTGTGAGGCCCTCACCAAGTCTCTTCATTTCTCTGGGCTTCCGTTTCCTTTTATGCAAAACATATGCAAAACTAGCCCCACATCATCCAGTTGTTGTGAAAGGTAAACAGGCAAAGCTTGTGAGACACTTGGCTCAGTCGAAGGAGATTGCCATCGCTGTGTGTTAGGGCAGGAGGTAAAGTGGGCACAGAGGCCACGCCCAGCCCCTGAAAACTCTCCTGGAAGGAGACGGTCGTCTGGATAATTTAGGGCAAAATCCTTGTATCCAGAACAACCAAGTTACTGAAGTCATTTTACCGTTGCTTAGATTTTCCTTTTTTCCAGGATACCTTCCATTTGCTTAGGAAACACTTAACAAGTTCCTACTGGGTGCACAACCCTCTTGCCAGTGACCTTGAAGGCTGAGCCGGAGGTCAAACCCTCCTCCACTGCTCTCACAGAGCAGGCAAGGATGCCCCTTGCGCTTGTCGCAGTAAAAGATTCTTGATACCAGTGGATGAGTCCTGCTCAGTAAGGACAAGCATTCTCACACCTGGGGGGCATCAGCCTCCCCAGAGCCTGAAAGACCCCCCCCCCCCCCGTCCTCCTCCGCTGGGCCTCCCCACTAACTCCTTTCCATTTGGGAGGCTGGGACCTCAGCGACTAGGGTGGCTCTGCCTCCCCCGTTACTGGTGGATGGGAGTGGAAGGTACACTTGTGTGTCTGTCGGGGCGGGGGGGGGGACACCCCCCGCCCCCCTTGTCTCCCTCGGTTCCCCGCTGGGTCATAGCGGCACTTGGCCAACCGGCTGGTTCCCATTTGCCAACCCAGCTCGAGCCCAGGAAGTGAGAAGGGAGGCTGGCCTCTGCCCTGTGAGGCGGCCTGGCTGAGCTCATACGACCAAGGCAGCCCCTGGGGTCCTGGAGGGGTGAGGAAGCTTTCCCCAGAGCTGGGGCCACCAGTAGGAAAGAGCTCTGGAACCTACCCTGCTTCTCCCTTGGCTGCTGGGAATGCCACCACGAGAGTAATTTGGGTTAATGAGCAAGCTCCTCAGGCGAGGAAGGAAGGCAGCCTTCCTCTGGAACACCTCCACCACAGGAAGAAGTTGGCTGCCACTTGTCAAGGGAGGGAAGCAGGGATGGGTCGTCCACAGCCGGGTCAGCTGGGCTTGGTCCTGGAAAGGAGAGAGGACAGGTCCGGTCTGGGGGCAACTCCCTGGGGAGAGGGTGGCCATGGGGTGTGGGCACAGGTACAGGTGTGAGCCGTGAGCATACAACCTCGGCGCCAATTCTGAGCCTTGGGCTGGAGGAGCTTTCAGGCCCAGGAGGGTTGAAGGGTCCTCCCAAGAACAATTCCCAAGTTCACCACGGCCTGACCTCTATTTGAGGAGCATCTCATCTGGGAGAGGTAGGGGCACGTGAGTCATGAGCCAGGCCCCTGAGCCGAGGGGAGCTGGGGACAATGGCTCCGAGCCCGAGTTGTGTCAGAGGCGAGATGAGCATCCTGAGTGATGTGCTGTTTATGTAATTATGTGGGGCAGCACGGCCCAGGGTGTGTGTGAACCGAACTAGAAAGGAGAACAGCTCTCTCCTGTTCTCTACTCACCAACCGGGCTGCACCCCAGGCTCCCCAGAGGCCCAGGTGCTCGCCAAGGAGCCCAGTCTGCCAGGACCAGTGATGAGACCAGGGCAGGGGCAGGATCAGCACCTGGGCCCCTACACTCCGCATCCAGTGGGAGAGTTTCACCCTCTCCAACCCCAAATCCACCCAGGGGAGTGAAACGCTCGTGTGTTCCTAAGACTCTCCCTATGGCTGTATTCCTTGCCACCCTCCCCCTCCCCTGCCTCCACCCAACATTCCTCAACTTAATTTACTTGAGTTTTTAATTTTTTAAATTAAATCAACTGCACGTTGTTTGGAACATCTTTGGGAATTTCAGAAATTGGAATGGCATGCCGGAGACATTGCAGAGCCAGGTTAGGGGGCCCCACACGACCCATCCCCCATCTTCACTCATCATGGCCTGAGAGGTCTCTTTCTGCTTTCCGCATGAGACAAGCCGCAGGATGGCACCCCCTCAGCACAGTTGTTTGAAGGGACCTGCTGCTGGGGGTGGGGAAATGGTTACACAAGGGCTGGGTCTGCATCCCCACCCACCGGAGGCGTGAGCCCATAAGTGCCCTCGCCTCACCACACACCTGCTGTGTAACCAATCCCAGGTTTGGCAGCCTCTCTGTTTGAGCGTGTCTGCGAGGTGTGCCGAGATTCCCAGAAGCAAGATGATGAATGGGTGTCCCTACAGAACAGAGCAACCACAAGAACCTGATCCCAGGACGAGTCACACTGAGGAGGACCAGGACCGGGCCACCTGGCAGCGGAGAGGGGAGGGTGAGTCAGAAACAAACTACCCACCTGGCAGCGGACAGGGGAGGGTGAGTCAGAAACAAACTACCCACCTGGCAGCCAGGTCACTTTCCTGCCCAAGAGAGCTCAGGCTTGGAAGCCAGAGGGCTGCAGGATCAAGGGTTGGGTGCTTTTCCTGCCTCTGGAGCCCAGCTTCTAGATCCTTGCCATTCAGGTTGTAGGTGACGCTGGCGGGCTGGACAATCAGGGACATCAGTGCTCCTTGGCTTACCTTGGGGCCTGGGGTTGAAGGACTCTCAGGTGGTGACGGCATCATCGAGATTTCTTCAGCTATGGCAAAGGGACACTCCAGCATCACCTCCTCTTTCAGATCCCCCCACCCCAGCCGGGATCAGACCATATCAGCCAGTGAGTCAATAAGTCTCCATCAAGCACCCCTGAGGGCTGAGATGGGAGCCCAGCCACAAGGAGACCAGGGTCAGAGAAGAGCCATAGAATCTAGGAGGAGGATGTCACCGTCTGTACCGAGTCAGGGTAGGACACCCACCCGTGCCACTGCACCTCCAGTTGGCTGTGGAGGGACCCTAGGGAATGGCGTTCTGCTATCTCCCAGTGACTGGTCAGCAAGGCCTGCAAAGAGGGAAGAAGGAACAGGAGGCTGAAGCTGCGGTCATCTCAGGGCTGCCCAAGTACTTGCTAAGAAGGCAGGGGTGAACCGTGGAGGCAGGGGAAAGGCACAGGTTGATTTTTCACCTGTTCCTTGTGTCTTTTGCTGTATTGAACTTGGCATTGTACAACATCATGGCCCTTGGCCAAGAGCAAACTGGGTCCAGAATCTCTCATCAGTATTCTTTGAACTCTGGGTTGTCTGAAACATGGAGCTGTATTACCAAAGCACAACTAACCACTAAATGGTTCAGTGCATTCCCTCATACATTCATTCGTTGGTTCCAGAAAATTCTTGCCCATGAATCCTTAAAACATTGCTTCTGCTGCATTTCCTCTCTCCGCTCCATCAGGGACAACATTAATCATATGTTATACCTTCTCTCCCTCTTTATCTCATATGATCTCTTCCATATTGTCTTCTTTTTGTCTCTGTGTGCTACATTTGTGATAATTTCTTCTGACTTCTCTTATAATTTCCTAATTCTCTTCTCAGCTGTGTTTCCTCAGCTATTAAACCTGTCCATGGAGTTCTTAATTTTGGTTATTGTAGTTTTCACATCTAGAGATCAACTTGATTCTTTTGCAGATATGCTATGTTACTTTTCATAGATTCCCATTCCCTGCAATTACTTTTAAGCATGTCATATTTCTTTAAACGTGATATGCACAGTTCTTTCATAGTTAATAATTTGCGTCGTAAGGGTCTATTTCTGTTTTCTGTTGATTCTTCTAGTTTTTGCTCTAGTGCCTTATTTTCTTGTGTGTCTGATCTTTGACTATGTTCAGGTCATTGTTTCAGAAAAAATTGTTTGCAAGAAAAATTTTTGATTAATCACAACAGTACCTTCCACTTGAGAGCACTTTTATTTGCTCCTGCCAAACATCGAGGAATACTACTAGTTCAGGACCACCTTAACCCACCTTTAAGGAGAGCCCACCTAGGAGATGAGACTTAGATTGCAAGACCATGTGAGGGCTGGTCTACTTCTGGTTCACCCATATCCTGAGGGTGTAGCACTTTGGAGTTCCACATCAATGTGGGATGCTGTCTTATTATATAGCCTCACCTGTGTGAGCCCTGAGATTTGATTTCTGTCTCTCTCATTTCATGAGGCCGTCAAAGTGAAATTCAGATTTGCTGGTATCAGACAATGCCTCAAGGAAAACAGGTGGCTTTTCCTCTTGCTTACCTGTCTGGATTCCTGTTCCCCCCAAGTTTGGCCTGGCAATTCCCTATGATACTGCCAACTCTTCAGTACTTTTAATGTTTTTAAAATTTTATCCAGCATTTTTAGTTGCTTTCAGTGCGAGGATGGGCCCAAATCATTTAGCCTGCCATTCATTACTGGAAGCTGGAAGTTCTGTGTCAGTCACTCAGCAAGCATTGGTGAGGTGCCTAGTGTGTGCCCGGCACTGTGCTGGGCAGATCAGCAAACCAGACAGACAGCGAGGGCTCTTGTGGTGCTCACCGTTTCTCTAGAGAGACAGAAAATAAACAAGAGAGTTACTCAATTGATTAGTTAATTACAGCTGTGAGGAGGATTGTGAAGTACGGAAACTCAGGAGTGATGAGAAGGGGCCCTTGCTCGCTTCGTGGGCTCAGGGAAGTCAGCCCTGAGGGATAGGATTTTTAAGCTGAGATCGGAAGAATCGGTGGGATTTATAAGCAGTCGGGGACTGGATTGAGAGAATCCAGGCAGAGGGAACAGCATATACAAATCTCAGCAGTAGGAAGGAGCATGGCATTCTAGGTACTGAAGAACGTCCAGTGTGGCCACCGTACCTGGCACGGTGGGTGGAGGATGAGAGGTGAGGCCAGAGGGCAGCTGGGTCAGACGATCAGTCTCTCACAAGCAGGCGTTCAGACTTTGGTCAATATGCCAAGAGCAATAAGAGCCGTGGAGAACATCATCAAAGTTAGGCTTGCTTACTATCATCCCTCTGCTGAAGTGTGGGGGATGGGAAAGGGCATCAGTCAGGCCAGTGAGGGGGATTTGCAGCACAGAGGTGGATGGATTCAAGAGATATTTTGGGGATAAGAGACGAAGGATTTCCACCTAGTTTGACCTCAAAGTCGTCCCAGAATGCCTTCCCGGATCCTGCTGGGTATTCTTCGTTTGCTCTCATGTCCACTCGACACCTCCTCTCTGCCCTGGGAGTCTGGCCTGTGTGGGCCACACTGGGGACCTTCCGGGCCTCTGGCTTCCTGTGGGGTTTGGCCAGTGGTAGGTACCAGCCAAGAGATCAGAGGGAGGAAGAAGAGAGAGACTGGGGCGTTTTATCTCTGCTCTCTTTCGGCTTCGGCACCCCATCTGCATGTCCACGAGACTACAGCCCCCCTTGGGTAAGCCTGTGCTCTGCCCTCCTTGGGTCCAGTTCTCATGGGGCTCTGGCAGCACGAACTCCTCGCCTCACCCCTGGAGCCCTATGCTGGTGACCACTGCTGCTGTGGCTAGTCTCTGGGGACCCTGACATCCCTCCTTGAGTCCCTCAATCCGGGTCACACTCCACAAATGGTCCCTTTGTCAACATCCCTCTATTGGAAGCATCCAGGCTGAGTTTGGTTTTCTGCCAAGGACCCTTGAGTGACCATCAATACCCAGGTTTTTTTGCTTTAAAGAATCTGGAGAAGCAAATCTGTTTGGGAATCCTGGAGAGGGGCCAGTCCCTCGTGGCAACCAAAGGGGTGGTGTCCGAGCCACATGAAGGCCCTGCCGCCATCTGTGTTCCATAAACAAACACCCGCGTGCGTGCAGGGTGAGCCAGAGCCCAGTGACAACCACGGCTGTGACAATTTTATAGAGCCCCAGTATCAGAGAGGACAGAGGTAATTAGGAAAATCATAAACATATCTGGTGCCTTCCGTTTGGCCGCTGAGAGTTCCAGAGGCGTTGCTTTCCAATCCGCAGTCGCATTCAGGTTCCAGACACTTCTTTAAAAAAAGTGTCTGAGCGGCGGGGGTCAAAGTGCATCTGATTTCTGGGGTGGACGTGATGGGCCCAGTGCTGAGTGCAGTTCCGGAAGAACCCACACCCCCTCTCCCTGCTCTCTCTCTCCGTCTCCTCTGTCTCCTGCTTCCCCGCCTCGCTCCCGGGCTGAAGCTCGTTCCCTTCACTTTCACTTTGGAGACGTGTGCTGGGAATGCGAGCCTCTACTCAGAGGTTGACAGATGTTGAGAAATGGGCTCCCAAACACCTTGGGTTCATTCCTGCCCACTCCCTGCCGGCCTCTGTGCTGGGCACTCGGGCACAGAGCCGAGGGGAAGGCGAGAAAAATGAAACACATCCTCATGGCAGAGGTTGCCTGGGTGGAGGTGGGGCGGGGATGGGTCAGGGAAGGCCCCCCGGGGAGGCAGTGTTCAGGGGAGACCAAGGTGACGAGAAAGATCCAGGCACTCAGAGGACTTCTCCAGGTAGAGAAACAGAGCAAAGGTCCAGGGGAGGGTCAGCGAGCCAGATGAGGAGGAGGGGCAGAAGATGAGGCCGGAGAGCTGGGCAGAGACCAACCCACTGGTGGCCTTGGAGTGGGGCAGCCCCATGTCCCACATGACATGAAGCAGCCCTAGCTTACTCCCCTGTCCCAGCATAACTGTTTATGGCATCCCCTGTGACTCACAAAGTACCCCTGCTTATTCAATAAATGACACGGTCACCCTACTTATAGGGCAGGGCAAAGAAATCTAGATTTTTCATATTTTAACGACAATGGGAAGCCATCAGATGATTTCAAGCACGGGAGGGACAGGATCCAAGCTTTTTCCTTCATTCACCAAATATTTACTGAGTTACCCTCCTCCGCTCCAGGGCACAGCAATGAGCCACACTTGGCAGAACTTCTGCCCTCATGGAGCTTACATTCCACTGTTAGAAATGCCGACACGTGTCTAACAAAATTAACTCTCCACTCTCAGTGTCCTTGACAAGTCAAGGTGCCCGTTGGACAGATAGAAGATGAAGCCAAAAGAGCATCCTGCTGGTCCTTTTTCTAAATTTAATAATTGGAAAATCATAAGCTACTTCCCATGAAGTCTGCTCCCAAATTTACCCCCGAGGGAGGTCTCCGTGGGGAACCACTTGCAGTATGGGTTGCCCTTGACTCACCTCTCACCCACATACCTAGGCTTCCATGGTTGGCGGGCCTAGCTGTGTGCTGGTTGCTCTGACCGGGCCCTCACTCCAGGCTGGTCCTTAGCTCTAGGTAACAGGCTTCCAAATGCTCTCAGAATCCTAGCTTGAGTGATCTAAGGAGAAAGGAGCATATGACACTGGCATATCTCACCCAAAATCCTGCCTCTGTGCCAGGGACTCAGGCATAGAGCCAAGTGCAGTGAGGAGGACAAAACTTGGCCAGATGTGTCTTCAGGCACAGCTGGATCCAGCTGCCTGACTATGTCATCAAGAGTCCTCTCTCATGGCATTTCCTGGTTCACCATCCTCTGTGCTGCCTTTGGTCTCCTGTTAGAGGTTCCCAGTGACCCAAGGCCTCCAAACAGATACCCAGCAACCCAGAATAGAGCTTCAATTTTTTTTTTTTCTTTAAATTTTTGGCTGCGTTGGGTCTTCGTTGCTGCACGTGGGCTTTCTCTAGTTGTGGCGAGTGGGGGCTACTCTTTGTTGCGGTGCGCAGGCTCTAGGTGCACGGGCTTCAGTAGTTGCAGCACGCAGGCTCAGTAGTTGTGGCGTGAGGGCTCTAGGGCGCGTGGGCTCAGTAGTTGTGGCACACGGGCTTCGTTGCTCCGCGGCACGTGGGATCTTCCCGGACCAGGGATTGAACCCGTGTCCCCTGCATTGGCAGGCGGATTTTTAACCACTGCGCCACCAGGGAAGTTCCAGTTTTTGAATAGTTCCATCAAAAATCCTGGAATTAGATTCTCTTGGACCATAGGCTCCTCACTGAACAGCTACTATCACCAGGAGGATGGAAGACACTAATTGGCCAATCCTGAGTCATGTTCTTACCCCTGCCATAAACCCTTTGGGAGGGGGAGCCAGCCTCACTCATACTGCAAGGAATGAGAGTGGTGGGGAGGGAGGTTCTCCAAGGAAAATCCAGGTGTTTTGGCTGGAATGAGAGAAAATGGGGCAGGCAAAGCAGCTGGTGTCCACTGTACCGGTGTCCCTGAAAGAAATAGAGCCCGTGGAGAGTGAAGACGATTCAGGGTGACTCCTTGCTTCCAAAGAAAAAGCAAGTTCACCACCGTGGCGGAGGCAAGTGGGGGGTTTCTGACAACAGCTGTTGTGATTAGGGCCCCAGATCCCTTCCTTACTTCTGCCCCACCTCAGGCTACCAGCAACCTCTCCCGACAAGCAGCACAGGTCCTCTGGGCTCCAGGCTATCCCTGAGATCTGTGACTCTAGCCCATGGAGGCGGGGCTGCTGGGGACACACGTGGCGACGGACAGCTGTCCCAAGAGAGACTTCAGAGGGGCTCCAGGCAGAAGGCCCCCGTACTGCTCCCACCCAACACCTACCTGGGGGGCGATGAGAGGCTGAGAGGTATAACCTGAGGCCTCTGGGGTCACTGGCTCCTGTCCCCCATGGGCCCCTGCAATACCTTGATCCTAGCCCTTCTGAGGCCTCCAGCCCTGGGGTGGGAATTCTGCTTCCTGATCCCTGGGACCAGAGTTGGGGGAGGGGGAAGGGGTATGGTGGGGGGATGGGGGTGCTGGCTATGTAGGGGAGGTTAGGAGAGGACTCCTGCCCTTCTGGCTTTAGGAAGAACCTCCAAAGGAACAGGTGACCCCTCACACTCCTTGTCACTTGTACTCAAGGATGCTGCTTGATGGTGGGGAAGGAAAGCCTTTCACTGAGTACCAGCGGCCTGCAGACGCTTTTGTAAGTTTCTCAGCTGCTCCAGGGGTGGTCCCACACCAACCTGTCCGTGGGAGGAGAGGTAGGAGGTTCCCGAGGTCCACTGGACTTCATCCAGATTCTCTAACTATAAATGGGGAAGCTGGTACCCACCATGAGGCTGCCTCCCTCCGCAGCCTCCCTCCTGCCAAACAGAATGAGCAGTGAGGTCAGGGAGGCAGAGGCAGAGGCCTGGGAGGTGAGAAGCAAGGCCGTCAGAAGCAGCACAGCACTCATCTCTTCGGGTAGGGTGAGAGCCCCCAGCTCAGGAAGGGACGGGGGCACTGTGGCCCAGGCTGGCAAGTGGGGAGCCCTGCCAGGGACAAGGAGGAGGGCTTCCTCTCAGTGTCTTCATGCCACAAGATGTAAAATAATCCCCTCGGCTCAGAAAAACACATTTTATGGCTGTCTGACTCATTTCCCACAAAGCTAGGTTCAACCCCCAACCCCCCAGCACGTGTAGAGCTTTTGTTTTGAAAAATAAAAAATATGTTGAAAATTTCAGGATGACTTTTAGACATGAATTGTTCCCTTCCTCACCCTCGTCCCAGACCCCCCTCACCTAATTTCCCAAACGCTGGCTGCCAGAGCCTCAGGAGGACCCAGTCCAAGTGGGTGTGGGATGACTCTGGTCCACACAGCCCCCAGGGCCAGGCCAGCGGATGCCTGCTGGGCATGGAGATGGGCCAAATGGCCCTCCAGGGAGGTGGGCCTCCCTGGCATCTGCTGCAATGCCCCTGATCCTTCTGGTTTGGGGTCCCACGTGGGCCCCAACACCCGCCCCAAGACTTGCAGTCTCTCCAGATTTCCCAGGACACAGGTAATGCCTGGCTGGTTCCTCCCCACCCTGATACTCTAGGCTAAGAGTTGCCCCCGCGGTGAACTCAAACACCCAGCTGGGGTTTGCCCCAGCCCTCAGGGCCACACTGCTCCTCCCCAGGCCAGCAAAGAGTGGTGCTGAGTCTCCCTGCCCCTGGGACTCTGCAAGTGAAGCATAGGTGTCCTCCGTTCACCCAGGTACATCAGGGCCTTCGATTACCCCACACACACCCTGGGTCTTGGTCTTTGGCTCCCTCTCACTCTGCCATTCCTTTCCTTTCCCACCAATCCTGAACCGTGGGCATCGGCATTGCCATTTCTCAGCAGGAGGAGGAGCCCCGAAGGGCATGTGACCCATGGCAGCTGAGGGAGGCCTGAGGGCAGACAAGTGAGCAGCCTCACATCTCCTGCTGACTTCCAGACAGCCCAGGAAGAGCACCCCGGACGGAAGCTCAGGGCTTGGTTGGAGGACCGTCCCAGGAGGCCCCTGGTTTCTGGCACGTGACACACACACACCTAGAGAACACCCAGCCCGTAGAGCCGGCCTCCTCTTCCTGCCAGGCAACTGGAGCATTCAAGGCCCTCCACACAGCAGTCAGGTGGCTGGCCACAACATCCCTCCGCCTTCCCAGAGGACGGCTTCTGGAAGCTTCCTAAGGGTCTCCAAGGGAGGGGCAGTAGCCTGTGGCCAGGCAGGGGCACCAACCATCACGAGCTTCCATTGAACTGAGAGCCCAAGCTGGGCAGGAAGCTGCCACTCCTGGGCTGGGCATCTCAGCCCATGGGCTCAGGTGCCTCAGATCCAGGATGAGACAGAGGCCCCACCTCCTGGCTGCAGCAAGCCTCCCTGGGGCCCAAGACAATAGGCCAGTGAGCACCCAGAGCACAGCCCCCCGAGAGCTGCTCACTTCTCATTCCACTGGAGCCCACAGTCCACAGTGGGATGTGAACTGGGTTCCTGGTTCTCCAGGGCTCTGGACTCCCACCTAGAAGCAGAAAGCAGCCGCGGGAAGCAGCAGGTGGGCTGGGGTATCTTTCCGTCAAGGGCTCTGCTGGGAGGACCTTGGGGTTAGCTGGGAGCAGGCATGGGGGGAGTGTGAATTGGGGTCCCCCAGGCTGGCTGGGCCATGAGCATCAGGGGAAGGGCCAGAGGCGACCTGGACTTCCTTAACCATAAGAAAATGACTCAGCTAAATTGAGGAAGATATCTGTTTCAGCACACTACTTTTTCCACTATGGTAAGAGCTTTTTACCCACAGGCTCCTGAGGAGCTGATACCCCAGAGAGGGGCTTGGGGAGTTTCGATTTGAATAGTCAATGCTGATTCTTAATCATTATTTTGAAAAGGCGGCTTTTGGTTTTCCAGCAGGTGGTTGGGTCCTGGGGAGTGAAGCCAGGTGTGTATGTGTGTGTGTGCGTGCACGTGCACGTATGTGTGTGTGTGTGTGCGTGCTTGTGCACACAAGTGCATGTTTGTGCCTGGAGGAGCCTGGGGCCCAGGAAGGGGAGATTTAGTCAGGATTGTTTCCCTTTGCCTGGTGGCAGGCCTTGCCCAGGTCTGCAGAAATGACTTGGATTCTCAGCCCTCTGAGCCTGTTGACCTGAGCAAGGCTAATTGGCTACATTGATCGAAGGCTAAGTTTGTTCCAAGGCAGCAGTCTGGGCACATATGCACATACCTCACAACCCACTCCAGTTAGTGGCTGAGACTCCTAGAGAGAAAAGCACAGCCAGATGCAAACCCAGGCAGCCATGGTAGACACTGGTCACTGCCCCCACCTGCCCTTTCTCCAACTCCTGGCACCTCCTGACACTGTCCGGGCTCATCTGCCATAGCAACTTGCAGCTCTGGGCCCAGCGAGGGCTGAGGGCTTCTCTGCAGAGGCCCTGCTCAGACGCCAGCCCATTGGTGATCAGAAGCTGGGCCTTGCCCTGGATTCTGAGATGTCAAGTCGGGACATCTCCAGTGCAGCCCTGGCTCCCAGTGTCCAGCCCAGCCCTGAGGCCCAAGAAAGCAGGGTGGCAGATTAGGTCTTCCAAGAGTGGAGGACTCAGCCCTGTTCCTGCGACCTCTAGCCTAAGGAGCATGATGAGGACAAGTCCTGGTCTAGGTGCTTGATGAGGAAGAAGGCCGGTTGATCGGGGGTCCTCCCACTTCTGGTTCAGCCCAGGTGGGCTTCCTGGAGGTGGGAGCCAGGAGGCTCTGGACCGAATGACAGCACTGAGCACAATAAGGGCCCCCAGCACAGTGACTGCCCAGGCTGGAAGACGCTTCTCCCCATCCTCCCAATGGACGCCCCTGTGTCAGCTCCCACCCTGGCTAGATCCACAGCTGTGAGAGGATCCCAGTTTCTCATTTCCCCTTCCAGGGAAGGCTCTTCCCTGAGGCCTCACTGAGAGGGATGACAGGGCTATTGCTGGCTGGACCTCGATTCTGCTGGGGGCCATCCCACATCTTGCTTCACCTGGACTCCTGCTCCAAGCTGGGGTCAGTTTCCCAACCTGGAGTGGGTTGGGGGTCCACGCTACCCAGTGGAGGAGCCTTGCCCACTACTTGCTCCGGGAACTTCAGGCAACAGAGTTGGGCCTGGCCAGTGTGGCTCTGCAGCCAGGGCTCGGGTTCTGCCTGGGGCCAGGACACGTGTCCTGGCTCTGTGGCCTCCCCACGGTCCAGCCTGCTGGCCAGCCTCCCGGGAGAGGAGCAGGGACTGCAAAGGCTGGGGGGAAGAGGCGAGGCTACTGGCCCCCTTGGGTGCTGGCAGTTCCAGGACAAAGGGCAAGACGCTCTGGCCAGAGCAAGGAAGCAGGGCAGGGAGCAGCGTGAAGATGAGAGCTGCACGGAGTGACCAAGGGGCCTGAGCCCCAGCTCTAGGCTCAGCCCCTCCCCTGGGTGCCCCCTTCCAGGCAGCAGGAAATGAGAGCAATAGACAGAGGAGAGCTGAAAATGGGGAAGGGGCTGAAGGAGGCCACGGCCAAGGCAGGGAAAGGGAGAGGAACAGAGACAGAGCATCAGAGGAGCAGCTTGGAGAGGTCCCCTGTCCAGGGGGTCCCACTACTAGTAAAGAGGCTTTCTCCAGGCCAGAGCCCAGGAGTCAGGCAGGAGCCCTGGAGGTGGGGCTCCCTGGTTATAGCCCCTGCTCCCGCCCACACAGAGGCCCGCCCACCTTCCCCACCCCAGGGCTCACACTAGACGGCCATCATCTGTGAGTGTGTCATCTGTGTGCTATCGTGTGGTGCGTGCGTGTGTGTGTGTGTGTGCGTGTGTGTGTGTGTGTATGGTGTGTACCAGGTTTCTGAAGCCCTCTGTCTCTAAGGCTCTCTCGACTGCCCAGAGTCTTAGGGGTGGCCAAGCACCAGAACAAGGCCTCTCTCTGAGCCCAGCTCCCGGAGTGGACCACAGAATATTTGTTGCATGCAAAGCTCAGTGTGGCACACACAGACACACAAGCACAAACGTTCACATTCGTTCCCTTGTTGGTGAGCTCCAGCCCGTCAACCTCACCCATTTGCCCATCATCCCCTCACCCAGAACTTCCAGTGGCTGCCAAGAGCCCAGGGTACCAAGGTCTCTGCCTGTCACTACCTGGCCTGGCCCAACCCTTCCTTCGTGCTCACTAATTCCTCCCTCAACCCCCTCGCTACAGCCAGGCTGGTTCCCTCACTGGACCTGGTCTTCATTCACGTTTTCTACGCAGAAGTTTAGCAGCGTGTGTACCTGCAGTTAGTGTGTGTTTGTGGCATCTTCTCCGCATGGTCTGAGTCAGGTGTGAGAATGTGCAAATTGGGGAAGAAACCCAATTTGCATTGCTTTGAGCAGAAAAGAAATGTATCAGCTCTTGTGATGGAAAAGCCCAGGATGGTACCAGCTTCAGGCACAGCTGGCCCTCAGCTGTGCAAATCCACGTCCCTCTCCCAGCCCTACTACCCTCTGTGCTCCTCCACGTTCTGGCAGGCTCCCAGCAGGACAGCTCACATTCCTCTGCTTTGCCACCTAGGAAAAAGACCATGATTTTTCCCAGTATTTCCAGCAGAAGTCTCAGGGCTGACACCCACTGGGCAGGCCCAACACATGTGACCCACTTCCGGAGGCCCGGGCTGCAGCAGCCCTACCTGAACCACGTGGTCTGAGAGACGGAGAGGGCTGGTTCCCCAGAGGAGCATCAGGGCTGCTCTAGAGGAAGAAAGTAGTTGATGGCAGCTAGGAACACGGTTGGCCCAGATGACTCTGTCCACAAGTGATGCCCTGGGGCAGGGTGGGGCATGCACTGTTCCTGCCCTAGGTCTCCCTCCAAGACAGAATGCAGTCTAAAATCCTGGAGCTGGCAAGCCTTGGATTTCTGTGCCATTTCTTGTAGTGCACATGGAGAAACTGAGGCCCAGAGGGTCAGGGTCACACAGCGCAAAGCTGGAACTAGAACAGGAGCCTTTTGACAGCTGCTCCTGACTGTCTACACAGGGGTGTTCAGTGCAGCCCAAGCTTCATGTTGCTCGCCTGGGGGATTCTGATTTACCGGCCTGTGATGTCCATCCCAGACCAACCGGTCAGACCTGGGATGCAGGTCCCAAACGTCAGTGTCCACACGAATCACATCACAGAAAGTCAGCGTCGATGGGCTGGAGGCTGTGCTGGGGGCTCTGGGCTCAACAGGTCCTATAGCGGTGCTGATGCAGGGGCTGAGACACTCCATCCGCAAACCCTAGTCCAAGAAGAGGCCCTCACCTCAAAGGCCAGGGGCATGGGGGGGGCGGGGGGGAAATGTGCGGAGAGAATAAGCGCTGGGGCAGGAAAAGGCAGTAGGCCGATCTGTGGTGGGGGTCAGAGAGGCCCAGGCATCCAGACCACTGGCTGCTGCCCCAGCTTGCAGCTGAAGAGGTCAAGGGGTGGAGAGGCCATGAGGGGCCCAGCGGGCTCCAGCAGGCTGAGGACGCTTGGCCAGAAAGGCCTGTTTACTCAGAGGCCCACGAGGTCAAGGCCCAGGCCCAGGGTTAATTATTAACGGCCACCCGGCTCGTGGCTGCCCGGTGTGGTAGAGGCTGGAGACCGGAGCCCAGGCACCACCACCAGCCCCCTGCTGCACCCCCTGTGCGAGGGGGGCCCTGGAGCAGTCCCCGTCCCTCAGCCTCAAAAGGCACTGCCTCTGCAGCCCCCCGCAACCCTGACACCCTCCTCCCCAGCTCCGGCCAGAGTGAAGCCTGTTTTTCTGGCAGGGGACAGATTTGGTGGCAGTGTCTGAGGGGGAAGGGCACCCGAGGACTGAGCTGGAGGTTCTCCGGGACCGTCGCTTGTGTTGACCCTGCGCGGGGACAGCTGAGTACCTAGCCATCAGTGTCCCAAATGAGCCAGGGCGGGTGGCTCCCTGTGCCCTGGGGAGGCTTCTTCTCTCTCCAGGAGCTGTAGCCGAATTAGCAGCTTTTGGGCCACAAATCCCCACTTTGTCCCCGCTTAGGCCCTCGTACTGGGCTTGGAGAAGGGAGTGAGCGCAGGGGCAGGGCTGGCTGCCCACCTTTCTGGCTCCAGCCAGGCCTCGCAGAGCCCCACCCTCTCAGCCTCCTGGCTCCGGGCAGCCTTTGTTCTCATCCCACCCAGGAGACAGTTCTCACCAGGGGGACTGGGGTGACAGGGCTGGGTCACCACCCAGGGCTTCTCTTGCACGGCGACAGCAGCACCTGGAGGGAACCTTGTTGAAGCCCAGGGGCTGACTCAGCAGGTGCGCAGCCCAGGACTCTGCATTTCTCAGGAGCGTCCAGCGGGGCCAAAGCTCCTGGGCCCCCGAGAGAGGCAATGCTTCAGAGAGGCCCTTGCGTGGCAGAGCTCTCCTGGGACTTTTCACTCACTCTTCGACTGAGACAATCAGCCTCAGGAGTTTTTCGTTTTGATCTGTTGAGCCTTCGGTGGATGGGGCCAGTGGAGGGATAAATAGGCCGGGGAACCAGATATCCTGGCCCAGCCTAGCAGGGCACCTAGGACAGCCAGAGCCTGGGGGTGATGGAGGTACCCTTCACTCACACTGTGCCATCCTCCCCTCCAGGCTGTAAAGGGGGCATCCAGGCCCAGAGCCCACAGCCTGTGTGGCTCCCGTGCCTCCGCGGAGCATTGGGAAGGGTTTTAGGGCAAATCCTACAGGTCCACTCAGGGGCAGAGTGTTTCTATAGCTGCCTCTGGAAACCCAGTCCAGGAGGCCGTGCGGCCTCGGGCCTCACAGAGCACTGCACAGCCCAAACGCTTCAGCATCCACTTCGGGATACAATTGTTCCCTTTTCAAGACACCACTTCTGCCCAACCAGGAAATCCTGAACTAAGGCTGCCGTTCCCTCCCTGAGTCAACACTCGCTGAGAGGGAGGGCGGGGGAGAAGGAAAACAGGCCTCGGGACGCGGCTTGAGCCACGCCAGCCCCAGGAGTGCAGACCACACACACACGCACACGCACACGCACACGCACACACACACACTGACACTCACCAAGATATGCACACGGGTGCACACAGACTCGCTTCATGAGCTCACAGTCACACGTATACACGAAGACGCCATGCACACACACCCGTGGCCCCTGCACCACTTATAGTCTCACTCGCACACTCAAACAGATACACACACGCACGCAGATACACACACACGCACACAGATACAGAAGCACCCGTGCATCCTCACCATTCACCTGCACGCACACGCACACCCTCAGATTCACACGTGTACACACAGACACACGCACACACGAGCCCTCCTGCCCCCAAAACCCCTGCACACGCACACAGACACACACCCACACACACCCCTCTGCTCTGCTCGCCTGGTGGCCTTCACACCGTTTGGTGCCTTCCCTTGAAGACACCAGCCACCCGGTGCCCAGGAGCCCACACCTGGCAGCCTAGGAAGTTTGAGACCAGGACTGAGTACCTGAATTTCACACAGGGCTCTGTCTTTGGGGCCAGATGCTGCCCTGGATGTCCTGGCACCGCTGGGGAAATGGGGACTGGAAGGAGGAGAGGCAGCAGCTGACACCCCTCAGCTGGGACTGGGCTGGGGTTGGAGGAGCCCAAGACCCCGCTGTGGGAGAGGGCACCCATCACATGCAGATGGTGCACTCATCAGACCAGACACTCACTTCCTGCAGGTCTGCCTGGCTAGACAGATCCTGGGATGGGGCTGTGTCTGGCGCACAGTGGGTCCTTGTTACGGAGTGGTTGGACAGATGGACAGCAGCCTGGTGAGGGTGGGGAGCTCTCAGTCCTCTGGGCTAGCTTCCTGCCCAGGGAGGCCTCTGCCGCCCTGCCACGCGCCTCACTCGGCAGTGCTGAGAGCCTGCCCAAGGCTCCTGTCTCCGGGGTGGCAGGCGGGCAGCCCTGGGACGTGCCCGTACACGGCTCCCCGGCTGCAGCGCGCCAAGCCAACGCCAGAGCCAGGCCAAGAGCGGAGTCTCGGGGCCTACCCACTGCCCACGTCTCGCCCAGCCTTCTGCGCCTGTTCCGGCGCGAGACCCAGCCCTTGATTCCCCCGTAGGACCCAGACTCCCGTCCCCACACCAGCCTCCCAGCATACGTGGGGACAGGTGTCCTGCCCGCAGTTCCCACCCTCAGCAGCACCCAGGGATCTTTGCAAATGTCAATCTGATCATGCTCCTGGCCTGGCTTCCCAAAGGCTCTCCAGGCCCTTATATCTGCTGCCCTCCCCACGGTGTCCTGTAAGGTCCTGCGTGGCCAGGCCACCTCCCTGTCCCCGCGCTTGTCGCTCTGCCCCTCCCTCTGGGCTGTCCCTCAAGCAGCTTGCTCCCGTCTGGGACTTTGTACTGTGGTTCCTTCTGGGTCTTTGCTTGGCCGGCCCTTTTCCTCAATCAGGTTTGGGACCTACTTGCCCCCGCCCCAGGGAAGCCCTCCTGAAGCAGGCCCCAGTCACCGCTCAGAAACACTGTCCTGCTGTGCTGTACTCCCAGGTCCTCGTGCTCTTAGAAATGGCCCTGTGCTTGGCCTTACTTGCTTGTCCATTATCTGTCTTCCTGCTGGATTGTCAGTCCCATGAAACAAGAACCTTGTCTGTATTTTTTTGAATCCCGAAGGGGGTCTGTCCGGCAGGTAGTTGGTGGGAGGCGCACCAATGTTTGTTGAGTGAATGAATGACCGAGACGGGGCAGTACTGAACCCAAACTCATGAGTCTGAAATAGAAGGGCCATGTGTCAGGTGTGGGGACAGGCCTACAACAGGCATGTTGGGCCCTCCTGGGGAGGGCGGGGGGGCGCCTCCTGGTTCACTCACACCACATGGGCAGACCCAGCCGAGCGGGTCAGGGCTGGGACTGGGATGGGGGCCCACGCCCTTTGCTCCTGAGGGGACTAGGCTCTGCCCGGGCTGCTCCCAGCCCTGTACAGAGAGGAGCCCCTTGTATCATCTCCCCTGGGTTTACTGTGGCCGTGCATTCCGACAGCTCTTACCCCTGGAACCTTTGTCTGGAATGTGTCCTCCGCCTGCCCGGACAACACCGCCCTACCCCCAGGGTGCAGCCAAAACCCCCTCTTAGCCCCAAAGCCCCCTCCCCGCCACACAGAGCCACCCCGAGCTCCTCTGCCACGCAGCACCCTTAGCCTGGCACTGATGAGTGCCCGTTAGAAGTTTCTAGGCACTTCCCAGGCTTCTCTTCAGCTCCTTGGGCAGCTTGAAGGTTGATGAGAGGCCTGGCCAGAGGTCAGAAAGATGGCGGCTGGGCAAGAGGTCAGTGGGATAGGTCAGGGCACAAGGGATCAGTCAGGTCTAAAGAAGCCCAGAGATGAGACGGGGGGGACTTTGAACGCAGGAGATAAGGGCTTAGTTAACTGGTTAGTTGGTTAGTTAGCTCTCTCATTCGTTGGCTCCCTCCATTTGCTGAGCACACACCATGGCTGAATGGGGGCCCCAAGGGACCACTGACCAGGCCGGTCTCAGAGAGGGCAGAGTTTTGTTCTCACCCTGGACCAAGGATCAGCCAACCACAGCCCCCCGCCTGAATCAGGCTTGCTGCCAGTTTTTATACAGCCTGTGAGCAAATGATGTTTTACATTTTTTAATGTCTAGAAAAAAATCAACAGGAGAATCGTATTTCGTTACACATGAAAATGATATGAAGTCCGTAAATAAAGTGTTACTGACGCACAGACACACCCTTTCGTGTATGTCCTGCCTGTGGCTGCTCTTGCCCTGCAGCGGCAGCAGAATAGTTGCCACTGCAACCAAGTGGCCCACAAATCCTACAAAATGTACTGTCTGGCCTTTTACAAAGAGAGTTTGCTGCCTGCTGCCCTAGACTCTCCAGCCACCCTCCGACTGGCTGTGGGCAAATCACCTCTGCTTCCAGCTCTCTCTTCCCCCCTCTCTGTACCACGGGGCGAAGGCTCTTCCGTCAGAGAGCAGCCGTGGGGACTCCAGGGTTTACGGTCTGTCACTGGGTGACATGGCTGTCCCCCGCTCACTCTTCTTTTATTCTTTCCCTTTACGGAACTAAGCGCTCACAAATTCTGTGTCAGGCACAGGGCTGGCCTGACACCCAAGACCTGCCCTCAAGGGACACATACCCGGAGCTGTGGAGACCGACCACTTAGCGGGGAGTGGATACAGAGGAGGGTTAGGGAACCTGGCCTGGAGTGCAGAGAAGGCTCCCGGGGGAGTGATGCCCAGGCTAAGTCCTAAACTATAAGTAGAAATTTGCTAGGGGAAAAGGAACCGGGAAAAGCATTCTGGGTGGAAGGAACAGCTTTAGCAAAGGTGCAGAGGCTGAGAAAGGGGCAGGCCGAGACCTGGTGGAGGTGGCACGGAGCCAGGTAATGCAGGGCTTTGGCCAATTAGAGGTCACCCCTCATCGCCAGTTGCCACCCCCACCCCGACCAGGCTGGCAGCGGTGCCCACCAAGGGCAGATGTCAGGATCTGGCAGGGTGAGGTAGGGCCTTGAGGGCAGGGAAGGGGCATCCTTAGGACTCCACACCTGGGGCCCTGCCCACAGCCGGCAGTGCCAGTGGAAAAGGAAGAGCCAGCTGGTGGTCGGGGCCTAGGGGCTCAGGCCAGCAGGGTGTGGCTGCCAGGGCTCGGGCCGCCTGGTCCTTCCCCGGGCCCGGGGCAGCCGCCTGGTCCTGCCCCTGGCCGGAGTCCAGGGACCAGGCAGGCTGCCACAAGAGGGGAGCTGGCAACAAAAGCCTATTCTTCACGGTTTAAAAAAGTCTTCAAATCCGTCCAACTTTCCTTCGTTAGATGCTCCGGATATTTCCCCTTCGGAGGCTGCTCAAGGTACCTGGCCAATAAAGGCCTGATTCTCGGAGTCTTAATTATGGCCTGGAGACCTCAGTGTAAACAATCGTTGAGTGTTTGTTCTCTGTCTCCCTTCAGTTTTCAGGGGAACACAAGCCAGGTGCCGAGGAGTGGAATCGGGTGACCCTGGGCTCTTGAGTTCCCTATGCTATCTCCCTGTGGGGCCGTCCCCAGGGAGGGAGGTGGCCAGTCCCTGAGTTTGGTGTGCATCCCTGTAGTGTGGTCACCAGCTTTGGGTCCTGGAGCCTCAGCCTCCTGACCACACGGCCTCAGCCTGCTCATCTGTAAGTGACAGTACTGGTCATCAGACAGTGAAGGAGACCCCTGGCCTGTAGCGAGTGCTCAGGAAATGCTGGAGCAGAAGCTTTGGTGGAGTGGCACTGTCCTGACCTTGACCCCTGCCCCAGGCCCTGGGAGGAAGCATTTGAATCCTCGGCTCCATCCCCGGTCAGCTGGGCGAGCAGGGAAGTGGACACGAGCCCGGCCTCTCAGCAGCACTACCCACATTCACCCCAACGCCCCACCCCCGGCCCAGGGTGCTCACGAGGTGCGCATGATCTCACATCCTCAGTGGATCAAGGTGGTCCCATGGTGGCAACTTGAGGACTGCCCTGGGCACCCTCCCTGTGCATGACCATGCCCCCCCCCCCACCTCACCTTAGGCACACCCAAGGACTCCCAGGGGGAGGGAAACCCACTGCCTCACCCTGTGCCTCCTGAGGGTGAGCTCAGGGACTTTCCAGGACACAACTCAGCTTTATCTGGGGGAGAGGCGGCATCCCCAGCACGCAGGATGCGGTTGGGAAGAGATGGTGCCCCCCAAACCTGCTCACCCACACACACATACCCGTGTGCACACCCCCACTGGATCCTACACACACACTCACCAAGGCATGCACACACAAGGACGCCCCCAGGCCAGGCCTCAGCCTCCAGGAGGCTGCAGCTCTGCTCCTGGCGGGGCCACAAGCGTGCATGTGTGAGTACGTGTGCGTGTGTGCGCACCGTGGGCCAACATGGTGCTGCCCCTGAGAGCCTGTGTCAAGTACGAGTGTGCCTGGGAGGAAGCAGGAAGACGGGTAGGGTAAGAAACCCTCTGGGTCCTCTGTCTGAGGCAGGAAGGGGCCACGGTGACTGTGCAAGGTCACGCCAGCAGGGTCCAGCCACCTTGGCCTCAAGCAGTGCTCACAGCAGAAGCCCCGAGGAGCTGGGGCAGCCTTGTCAGGGGCTCCAGCTACAGTGCTGTGGGAAGGACCACATCTCAGTGAGCCCTGCCACCCTCCAGGGACGCAGAGACCCCCACTCCCTCCCTCTGTTGATGTCCCTTGGTCTGGGGTGACCAGCCTCACACTGGGCCTCCAGCTGAGAGCAGCAAGCCATTTTGAACCATGATGAGAAGAGGAAGTTCCTGTGGCCCCAAAACAGAAACAGGAAGCTGGGAGGGGGTGTATGGATAGGGAACGGGAAGGGGGACACAGGCACCCAGCAGATGCACCTAGAGAGCCCCAGCCTTCCTGGGTCTGGCGCAGCAGCCGTGTCTGGGTGTCCCCGCCTGACCTCGATGCCGTTGGGCTCACCCGCCCAGCTACACCCACCCAAAGGGCAGACTCCCTGAGGGGTTCTCAGACACTGGCTAATTGTCCACCTGGCTCTGTTCAATCGTCCAGGCTTATCTGGTCCTGATCGAGAGGTCTCCATGGGTCTGCTCGAATCTTCCTGTCCACCCAGACACTTGGGTCTGGCCACGCCACCTCTCCCTGGCCCCTGTGCGGGGTCATGTGGGACTCTCCACCAGGCTGGCCTGACTCCAACCCACCCTGTCTGTGTGGCCACCTGACCACTCCCCTGACCAAGCATGCGACTAGCCGTCTCCCTGGCCGTGACTGATGACTCCCAGCCCCAGCTCTGTTTTCCCAGCTGCCCTGCGGGATGTGGCAAGCCTCCAGCCACACTCTTACTTGGTGACTGGACTCAGGACTGTCCTGGTCCCCTCAGCAGAGGCGGGAAGCCGGGCCTCTGCCCCACACATACCACAGCCTCAGCCCACGTCCTGGGGCAGGATGTCCTGGTGCCTCAGTCTCCCCTCTGCTGCGTGGGGTGGGAGATGGAATGTCTGAGAACCCCGTGCCCCTGAGCAGAGGGACGGCAGTGCACAGAATCATGCGCCAACCTCCAGAACCAGGGAGTTGTCTGGCTCACGCAGGGCCCGGGCCGGGGTTGGGGGGAGACAGCAGAGCGGCGCTCACTCAGGGAGAGCAAGACCTGCTGCTGCTCCCGGCTTTGGAGGCTCCTGCAGAAAGACTCTGGGGCGAGTGGGCGGGGGGCGGGAGCCAAGGGGCCAGAAAGGCAGATGTCACCAATTTCAGTTCTGCCCTGGCCGGCGTGAGGCAGCTTGGGACTTCCCAGAGTGGAAGGACAGGCTGAGAGGCCAGGCCACTTGGAGGCAGGGGCTGGGGGCGATGGAAGTGCTGGAGATCCAGGGTGGGCTGGGTGTGCCTCCCTGGGGTCCCCACTCTCTCCCTGAACCACCTGAACCTCCTTCCAGTACCCCATGCTAGTCAGCCCCAGCCCACGATCCTGGCAACAGAAGAAATTATTTGGCCTTTTTGTCCCCTCAAATGAAGGCTGTAAAAGGTACGGCTGCCCCAGAGACATCTAGAAAGATTTCCAGGATGGGATGGAAGGGTGCCAATCTTCCCCTGGCAAAGGGTGAGGCAGAGGCCACAAGAACCCCCCAACTGGCTCCATCTTCTCAGCACCTTGCACTCATCCCCAAAGAGGGAAAGTGGGGAACAGGCGGGGTGGGCGGGCGAAGCCCCCCGCCTCAGCCTCAGCCCTCCCCTCGCAACCCAGCCAGGCGGGCGGTCAGCACCAGAGCCGGCAGGGAAATGGGCCCCCCGGCAGGGAGCACATCTGACTGGACCGTGTTCTTGGGAGATCAGTTGTGAAACTTGCTTCAAACCCCCAAACCACAAAAACGGCCGATTTTCCCAGCCCTGTTCTCACGTTTCTCAGATCAGCCTAGGAGTCTTCAGTATCTCCATCCGAGAGACGCCAGGCCAGCCACCAGCCCCCGGGGGACAAGGAAACGGTGCGCGAGAGACTTGGGTGCTGTGGAAACCCCTCCTGCCTCCCCCAAAGCGCACCATTCCTGCCAATACATCTGGAAACGTGGGGTCTGGGGAAGGACAGAGCCTGGGCCTGATGGAGGAAACTGGAAATCGGGAGAGAGGGACCTAGACGCTGTTAGGGCTGCCTGGGGAGGAGAATTCAGGAGCACCCTTCTCGGCCAGGGGAAGGTAGTGTCTGGCTGGCAGAGGGTCAGATGGGGGGGGTAACTGGGAAGATGCCATTCGATTTGAAAGAAGATCCCAGCAGCCGTCCCCTGGGGTCTTCCTCCCCCGCCAGGGGTCCAGCGCACATGGTACTAGTTCTTTCTCGTTCAGGGCTGGTGACGACCGAGAAGCAGGCTCTCACCAGGCAAGGACTGACGAGGGGACCCTCAGAGGTGAGCAGAACCCCAAGGAGGCCTCACTGCTTTTCTCAGCTGGGTGGCGATGATGACAAAAGCCACCTTAGAGACAGAGAAGCTGCCTGGAGGTGCTTTGGATGATGAGCTGCCTCAGCGCCTCAAGACCTCATTCCCTGCTGCAGGGATGAAAGCCCGTGTCTGCCCCTCACCTCGTCT
The DNA here is from genome assembly GCA_004363435.1 of Platanista minor. NCBI lineage: Eukaryota > Metazoa > Chordata > Mammalia > Artiodactyla > Platanistidae > Platanista > Platanista minor. The sequence goes on from RJWK010015657.1 coordinate 31,520, forward strand.
GGCTTCCTGGGGCCAGATGCCCCACCCACCTCGGCCCCCGGCCGAAGCCAGCGGAGGCCCTCCCCACTCCACGCCACCGTCTCTGGGCCCTGCCTGCTGCCCTCCTGCCGCCTGCCTTCACCACCCACCTCTGCCTGAGGGCCTGCCCTCTCCTCGGCCTGCCACCCCTCACCCCCGTCTGCCACCACAACTGCCTGTTTCCAGCTGGAACCTCCTTGAGCCTGGGACAGAAACCCTAACCAGGTTAACTTCAGCAGTGATTCCAAAAGCAAAACGTTGCTGAGAAAAATACCAAGCTTTAGCTTCGTGTGTGCTGCTCCAATCCTCTCCCTGGACTGTCACCTTTCTTTAAAATGCTATGTAAGGGCTTCCCTGGTGGCGCAGTGGTTGAGATGCAGGGGACACGGGTTCGTGCCCCGGTCCGGGAGGATCCCACGTGCCGTGGAGCGGCTGGGCCCGTGAGCCACGGCCGCTGAGCCTGCGCGTCCGGAGCCTGTGCTCCGCAACGGGCGAGGCCACAACGGTGAGAGGCCCGCGGACCGCAAAAGGAAAAATAAATAAATAAACAAATAAAATGCTATGTAAGAGGTTAGCTGATGCTGTACTCCCACCGTCAACCCTCATGCAAGTTCATACTGGCTATGGTACTATGCGTAGGGCCTGAAAGCTACCTGTTGTAAGAACTAATACTTCTCAGCCAGGGCCCAGAGAATCCTGCCTGGGGAGTCTGTGACCTGGGTTCGCTGAAGCCAAGGCCAGGGCAACAGAATCCAGGAGGACCCCACAGACAGGGGGTCCCACCTGAGGGGCAGGGTTGGGACCACCCATAAGCCAGGCCACCCTGGCTGATGAGAGGCACAGGGGACAGTGGGGACGTGTGCATGTCTCTCTGTGTACGTAGGTTTGCAAGCCGCTGTCTTGTGAGTCTGGTTGGGTGTCTGTGTATGTGAGAGTTCCCATGGTTTGCCCGTGGATGTGTTTGTGTGTTTCTCTGTGTGTGCACCAGCAAATGTCCATGTCTCTGTTCATTCAACAGCTGTCTAGCGTGCCAGGTCCCAGGCCAGGTCCTGGACGGGTGGTGGAGGGCTCGGTCCCAGCCTCATCCCAGTCTGATGAGAGGTGGGCGGTACACAAGGAATCACCCCTGAAACGCGTAGCTCAGTGGCGATGGGAAAAGCCACGCCGCGAGGGCAGAGCGTGGGAGGCCAGAGCCCCTGAGACAGGGGACCAGTGGGGCCCCTCGATGTTCTAAGGAAGTGACGTGAAAGTTGAGTGACACATGGGAGTCGGCCAGGTGGGTGAGAGAGGAAAGTGCTCCAGGTGGAGGGAACAGCATGTGCAAAAGCTGGGGCACAGAGGAAGGGTAAGGCCAGGGTGTCAGGAGCAAAGACAGCTGAGGGACGGTGGAGGGTGAAGGCAGGGGCTGGGGCAGGAGCTGGACGTAAAAGCCTGGAGGCCATGGTGACGGCAGTGGGTTGGTCCTGAGAACTGCCAGAGGGCTCGGTTAGGAGAGGGGCCACCCTGTCTTCTAAGAGAAGAACGGGCTGCAGGGCGCCTGGGGCAGGGCCTGAGAAGCCACGCAGTGAGGAGGGTGGAAGGATGAGATGCAAAGCTTGGCGACGGGGGAAGTGTGCAAAGGTCCACGAGGCTTCCTGTGTACGTGTGTGTGTGCACGTATGCATGTGTGCGCGTGTGGGTGTGCACACGCCTGCCAGGGGCTGGGGCCTGGCCCTCAGTCCCCTCCCTCTCCCCTGCCGACCTAGCACCCATGTCCCCCACCACCTCGCCTCAGACATGACAGTGACCGTAAGACGGGCTCAGTGTTGCAACTGAATTTCCTCTCGAACCCAGGGCCACCAGAGATTAGCTGAGAGCCCCGCGTGCGCTACGCGATAACAGCCCCACTCCCCCGTTTCCTAATCTCTGATTCACTTCCAGCTGATAGAAGGATGACGGCCCATGGGGGACTAAGAAATGCCCCAGCGCGTCCTGCCAAGGCTGTGGCCGAGCTGCCTGCAGGGGCTCTGGACCGCAGAGCCTCAGGAAGATCGGGGTCGGGGCTGAGCTTGCAGGGAGAGAGACAGGGTGGGGGAGGAAGGGGAGAGAGACAGAGAGAGAAGCAGAGAGACAGGGAGCTGGAGACAGACACAGGCAGACGCAGAGGAGCCGGGGTCAGGGTAGGGTGATGAGAAAGAGAGATAAGGAGAGAGAAACACGGAGAGCAGGACAGACAGACTGACAGATGTATAAATATAGGTAGAGAGGGGTTGGGAGTCCCGGGGGCTGCACGGACTTACAAAAGAGAGAGGAAAAATAGAAGAGACTAAGAGAGACAGAGAAAGAGAGAAGAGGTGACCCAAGGTCAATAGAGATGGAGGGGTGGGCTGACCTGGCTTCCCAGGCACTGCCCATGCAGCCTGAACACAGTGGGTCAGAGCGGGGGCCTGGTCCTGCTGACTTGACCCCAGCCAGGGGGGCACAGACCCCAGCTGGGAGCAGGGAGGCAGGGGCAACAGCTCCAGACCCCGCACCGCACACCCACCCCCCCACCCCCCCACCCCGCCACCAGAGCCTCTGGAGGAACACGCGGCTGTAGGCTGCATGGCTGTGGGGCTGATCGAGCCACAGTGCTCGCCGGAACGGGGGCTCAGCCAGGGCAGAAAGGACAGAGGAGTGCCTGAGGGGTTATTTGTATCCTGCTGAGGTCTGGTAGGGCTGGAGTGAAGCTGGACAGTCAAGGTGGGGTGGGAGGGACTCAACTTAGAGGTAGGTGGCTGGGACCATGGAGAGCAGGGGTCCGGCCGCCCTCCGGGCTGGGACTGGAGGGAACACCTTCTCCCTTCAGCTCCCCTCCCAGGCCCAGCTCTCCTTTGGGGTCAGAGCCTGGGCTTATGCTCTGTGATGCTCGGAGAAGGGAAGGTGGGCTCCAGCAGCTACGGGGGCCTGGCCACCTCCCTCGCTCCCTGGACCCCACTCCAGGCGCCTCCTTAACAAGAGACGGAAGGACGCAGACAGCCGCCCGCTTGAGCAGCATCAGTGCTGGGCAGGCTGCACAGGCTTCTGGGCTCAGGTCCTGGGGAGGAAGGGGGTTCCACAGAGCAGCCCGGCCAGGGGCGGAGGGGTTCCCAGAGGGGAAGGGGCAGCGGGCCTCTGCGGAGGCCCTCCGTCAGTTCTTAGGAACTGCATGAGCAGGTGCTGGATGGGCAGCGTCCGGAGGTACTGAGAGGCAAGAAGCGAATCTCCAAGCCCTGGCGGACCTCATTCTGAGGGCAGAGCGGAGCACTGGGAGATCCCCAGACAGGGGACCCATGGCCCCAGGGGCATTTTTAGTAAGTCCCTGCTTCCCAGGGGCCCCAGCCCGGACCCACGAAGGACAGCAGCAGGCTGCCTAGATGAGGTCCCCTGGCCCAGGCCTGCTCAGGAAGGCTCACCTCGCTCCCTCCTGGGGCAGGGCAGCCGCCCCTCTGATTTGCCATGCCTGCCCTGATGCCCTGACTGCCGCGACCACAGGAAGCGCTGCCCCAGCTCAGCACTTCCCTTTTCTGAAATCTGCCCCCAGCAGCCTGGTGGCCAGGGAAAGTAGACTTCCCGCTGCCCTCACCCTAGGCTCTTCCCACCAGTCACAAGTGGTTTGTTCCCGAGCTTCCCTGGGCAGAGGTGACCTTCTTGCCTCAACCACAGATCAGTTATTTATCAGAACAGGAAAGATGGCACCAGAGATATGTCCTCACCCCCTCCCAGGAGGGCCTGGCCTGCTCCAACGACCGCACGCCTGCTCTCCACATCACACGGGGCCTGTTCCCCACATCACACGGGAGTGTGTGGCTGGCGCGTGCAGGCTGCAGAGGGGAGGGAGCCAAGTAGACGTCCTCGTGGGCAGACTGGGCAGGCCCGGATGAAGCTCTGTGTGCGAGCTGGGAACATTCCAGGCATCCGGGGTCCCTTGGGTCTGATGAGACTCACTCTTCCTTCCTCCAGATGCACTCTCAGCCTGGGGTTGGTCCTGGGACTCCTCTGTCCCACTCACCGGGAATACCCTGGGCTCAGGGGCTCAGGCTGCTCCTTTATCCCTCCCTTCCATCACAGACATAGGGCTCGGTGCCTGGGGATTCAGAACCCAGTTGTGAGAAAGGGAAGAAGAGGCTATCAGGGCTCCTCAACAGTGGCACTGTTGACATTTTAGGCTGGATAATTGATTCTGTGTTGTTGGGGGCTGTCCTGTGCATGGTAGAACATTTAGCAGCATCCCCAGCCTCTATCTACTAAATGCCAGTAACATTTCCCCACCGGTACCATCAGTCACAGCAATCAAAACTGTCTCCAGATACTGCCAAATATCTCGTGGGAGGGCATAATTGTCCCAGGTTGATAAGCAGTGATCTAGGTACCTGAGAAGGCCCTGGCTTCCGTGACTAGAATGTTCCAAGTCTCACTTGGCCTGTTTTACAGTTTTTTTTGTTTTTTGTTTTTTGTTTTTTTTTTTAACATCTTTATTGGAGTATAATTGCTTTACAATGGTGTCAGTCTCTGCTTTATAACAAAGTGAATCAATTATACATACACATATGTTCCCACATCTCCTCCCTCCTGCGTCTCCCTCCTTCCCACCCTCCCCATCCCACCCATCCAGGTGATCACAAAGCACTGAGCTGATCTCCCT
>RJWK010015658.1:0-36177 GCA_004363435.1 Platanista minor
AGAGCCCTGCTCGGACACCGACTACAAGTCCAAGGTCCCTGAGATCCCCTCGGGTTGGACCACCCTCTGGGAGGACTACCCGAGCCCCCTCAGGGCTGTCTTCTCACGGTCCTGGTTCACTGCAGGGAAGGGGCGTGAAGTAGCCTCAGCCAAGGGAAGGGCTCAGGACAGACCCAGGAGATCCCCGACCACGAGCGCCCGGTGTCTTCCCCGTGGGCCCTGACGTGTGACAGCACACGCACGGGGTGCTGCCAGCCGGGAGCTCCCCGCCTTAGCATCCCGTTTTTACCGGGGCTGTGGGACCCACGTGGCTGCCCCCAGTGTCCAGCCCCTCTGGAGGGGGAGCGGATGCCACTCAGCCCAAAGCCCCGCCGTGACCCCCATCGGGGACTCTGACGGGCCGCGGCCCCGCGGACGGTGCTCCCATCAGGACGCCCGGGGCCTCGGGTCCCTCCTGGAGCCGGACAAAGGCCAGCCCTCAATTTGGGGGGGGGTGGTTAGCTCTACACCCTCTGCAAAGCATGTCTGGTTGGAGCAGACTGAGAATCCCCGAGGCGGGGTCAGAACGTGCTAACTGCCACACAAGGTCCTTCCATGAGGCAGAGCCTCATGGCTACAACTGCCAACAGTGCCATCTGGGTCCTGTCACCGTGCTCTGGGCTAGGGCGGGGGCAGGGGGCACACTAAGTGGCCACGTGGTGTGGGGCTTCCGCGCTGCCCCAGCGCTGTGCCTCGGGCTCCAGCTGTCACTCCCTCGGGTGGCATGGTTTGGGTGCCCGCTGTGTGCTGGTGTTCTGGGCCCGGGACGCAACTGGCCTGCTGTGTGTCCTGTCCAGTATCACACAGAGAAATACAGCAGGAAGAGGGTAGGGAACGAGGGTACTCAAAGGGCAGAGCAGGGCCGGCTGAGATGGTGCCTTATCTGGAGGGGGTGAGGGAGCGAGCCACGTGATGCCTGGGGAAGGTCAGCGGGGGCGAGTGGGCTGCCCGTCGGGGAAGCAGCGGGGCGTGTGCGCAGGCCCGTCACCTATCGCTGCTGTGACGCCGCCTCTGAGCCAAACAGGCGCCAGGGAGGGCGTGAGACCCGGGAGGCAGGAGAGGCCGAGACAGCCTCGTGTGTCAGCCCGCCTGGCCGCTGGAGCCCACACCCAACACCGCTCAGGGTCAGCGAGGGTGTTTCCGGGCAAGATGAGCCTCTCGTGGTGGTGGCGGGGCGGGGGGGGGGCCCTGCCGCAGAGGCCTCGCTGGTGTAGGGCGTCTCCAATCCCGAAGGGCCTGAATAGCGCCCAAGGCGCGGGCACGAGGCTGCGCCCCCTTCTTCCCGCCTCACTGGCGACCAGGGACACCTCGTCTCACCTCCTCCTGCCCTCGGACCGGGCTTCACCCCGCCGGCTCCTCTGGTTCTCAGGCCTTAGAATGCGGGCTGATCTACCCCACCGGCTGTCCTGAGCCGCCGGCTTGCAGGCAGCAGGTTGTGGGACTTCCCAGCCCCCATAATCATGTGAGCCCATTCCTAGAATGAATGAATGAATGAATACAAGCAGGAGGCCGGCTAAAGCCACTGCAAACCTAGGCAGCAGAGGTGGGGCTGGGGACGTGTGTCTGGATACGAGTCCTTCTTGTCCTGGTCAGATGCACTTGCTCCGAGACCATGTCCCTGGCCCACCGTGCGCACCGGCACCCAGCTGCCGGTGATGTGCCAGCACGCGCCAATGCACTGGACGTGGCCGGGAGGACAGGAATATGGGAAGGCGTGAAGGTCCTCCTATCGACCTAAGAAACCAGGAAGGAGCAGTCGTCTCTCAAGGGAGGGACGCTGTGTGAGGGGCAGGTTTGGGGTATCATACTTGCTTCCTGGGGCTGCTGTAGCAAAGCACCGCAAACCAGAAACAACAGGAATGCGTTCTCTTACCATTCTGGAAGCCCGAAGTCTGAAGTCAAGGTGTGTGCGGGGCCGCGCTCCTTCCAGAGGCTCCAGGGGAGGATCCTTCCTGCCTCTTCCAGCTTCTGGTGGCCCCAGGTGTCCCTCGGCTTGTGGCCCCATCACTCCCTTCTCTGACCTGCACCCAGCTAGACTTCTTCCTCTGCCCAGCCCTCCTCCCGCCCTTTTCCTCTCCGGGGTGCAGGCCCCTCCCAGGCATCTTGCTTACTTAGCCAGGGCCCGGGAATAAGACCTGGATCTGTCTGAGTGGGCGTGGCCTGTCTCTCGACGGGGATTTCCCCTCCTTCACCCCAACGTGGACTTCGTTCCAGGAGAAAACGTCTAACGCCAGGTGGCCATACGAGCACCTGCAACAGCAACGCTGCTCAGCTAGTTGCAGGCTCTCTATGGCACTTCACCCGCATTACGCCCCTGGCTCTCAGGTCGCCTCTGAGGCTGGTGGCGCTGTACCCATTTCACGATGAAGATGGGGGCCAGAGAAGCAAAGCGACTTGCCTGAGATTGCTCAGCAAGAGGTTGTGGTGTTGAGGTCCAAACAGAGGCTTGTGTCCTGCTTCCTGGCCGTATCGCAAAGGGGAGGGGACAGGACCAGAGCCGCTCTTGGTGGAGGCCCACCGGCTCCTTGGGGCGGTGGGCAGGAGGCCAGCCTCCAGCTGGTGGCTGGTCATATTTATTCTGCTTGAATAACAACAGCAATGACATGAAAAGAGCTAAGAGATATTTTCTCTGCCTGAGACAGGGACTCACCTAAATGGCTGTGAGAGCCCTCGTGTCCACCATGGTGTCCCCAGGACAGAGGCAACTGTGGGGTGGTGGCTGATGCTCTCATTCACTTGTCACTTGAATGGGCAAGTGCTGACTGTGGCCTGTGGGTCAGGCCCTGTTCTGGGCACTGGCAGCAGGCAGAGCCCAGGCACGGAGAGGCCCTGCTCCCATGGGGTTGTCCTGCTCCAGGGCTCTCGGGGTGGCCGCCATGGGCTGAGCAGGACGTGGCCCCTCCCTCCATCCCTAGAATGTCCAGCCTCACACGTTGGCGAGAAATAGGGTTTTCCTGCTAAGGCCTCACCAGGGCGGGTGACCCGATGGAGGTCAGGCAGGGCTGGGGTGCAGGAGTGGGAGGCCAAGCTGAGGTGGAGCCGGGGAGGGGAAGACCTCTGCACAGGTAGCATGGGGACATCTAAGTGGCTTGGATCCACTGGCCAGAGTTCAGACTGCTAGTCTTTAAACATTTGTTCAGATTTTATTCAGCGGTCGGCTGACACAGCACAGTGCACGTCGGGCCGTGTGCTGGGCTGTGTGACGCTGGATGTTTGCACTTGGAACCAGCCACCATGCTGTGAGGAAGCCCCAGCAGCCCACGTGGGGAGAGGCCATGTGGGGAGGAACCAAGGCCCTTGGCCCCCAGCCATGTGACGGCGCTATCTTGGAAGTGGGTCCTCCCACCCAGCTGAGCTGCCCAGGTGTGGAGCAGAGGCAAGTGTGGTCACTGAGCCCTGCCCACCTGGCAGGTGCATGAGCAAAAGAACTGAGTGCAGTTGGGTTGAGCCACCGAGTTTGGGCGACTTGTCAGGTGGCGACAGGGAACTGAGGGCCCGCGTGAAGCACTTAGCTCGGTGGGAAAGTGCTCAGTAAGTGCATGGGGCACAGGGGTGGGTGCAGGGTGCCTGGCCTGCGCCTCCTCTGTGTTCGGGCCCTCACGTCCGGCAGCTGAGCCCCACGTGGCTCAGGGTGTGAGGGTCGTGGGGACCCCAGCCGGCACGTCAGGCGGGGCAGGGGTCTCACTGGGGTGATGTTGCCCCCGGGGCATGTCTAGAGACATTTCCAACTCACGCACGGGGGCAGGAGTGACACCCGCTCTGCGTACAGCCCCTCCCTCCTCTCCCACTTGCGGGCACGGTGGGCCCGCCTGATCACCAGGATCACCTTATTCTGAGGTTAGCCGATTAGATACCTTCTTCCCCTGCCGTGTCTGGTTCTGGGGATTTAGTGCGGCAGTAAGACCTCATTTTAACTGGATCACATTGGAAAGATTTTTTCCAAATGAGGTCGCATTCACAGGTGCTGGGCACATCCTTTTGGAAGGCCATTCAACCCTTCGACCCGTGACAAGTCCTTAGATGAGTGCTGACGCTCGCCAGTGCTGTGCTATGTTGGCCGCAAGCTCGTGCAGCGAGAGGCCTGGGGTCGGCCTCCTCTTCCTCGGGGGGCTTCCCACACACCCCCTCGGCCTCCAGAGGGCCCAGCCTCAGCTGCTCGGCTATGCTGGGAGGAAACCCCTTCCACGTGCTGCTCCAGGTCTGTCGGGGCTCTGTTGGGGCACGGGGGGTGTGCAGCGGTGGCCTCTCACCTCAGCTGGCTAGCCCAGGTCTTCTGTCTTCCCCGGAAGCCTCCCCAGGGGCTCCCCGGAAGTGGGGGGGGGCCTGGGTCCGGGGCTCGAGCAATGACACTCCCTGATCTGACCATCGGGGTGGGACACAGGTCAGCCCTGATTCCGGGTCAGGGCAAGTATACCTCCCCCCACCACCTTGATGGGAAGACTGTCACAAGTCACGGGGCATGGGTGCAGGGGTCCGGAGCGCCCTGGCCGTCTTTGCCACCGTCTGCCGGCACACAGGCGGCCTCGCCCCACAACTCAGTGGGACATTCGATTGTTCTTTTGTTCTGAACTTCAGGAAGGGTGTGTCACACACGTCACCTTAGGCCACCCCAGCCAGGCAGCACATTCACACACTACACCCAACATTCAACGCTCACACACTCATTCACACACATGCCCACACACTCCCGCACATATGCACACACGTTCACTCACGCTCACATACAGACTCAGAATCTTTTTTATAAAGCCGTAACCTGTAGAACCACACACACCTCTATTTATTCCAAATTAATGGCTCCCCTCCCCCGTGTCGCCTGTCTGAGTGCCGGTGCAGGGCTGGGGGGCAGCAAGCCCTTCAGCTTCCTCCTGGTGCCCCCTGGCTGACCCCCAGGCACATCCCTGCCCTCTGCCCTGGGCCTTTGCGCAGAGACAAGGCGAGACCCTGCACTGCTCAGCACCCATCCCTCTTCTCCGAGCGGTCCCCCAACTTGAATAAAAGCCAGTCTTTATAAATGGGCTGGGGGGCCCTGCTCTCTCTCGGCCTCTTTGCCACCCACTTTCCTATGCCCTGGCCAGGTGGCCTCCTCAGGCTTCTGTGCTGGCAGCTCTCTGCTGGCACTCTTCCCTGGGTGGCAGGAGGCTGAGTATCTTGTCCCCCCTGGGCCAAGGAACGGGGACAGAGCCTTCCGAACGCTGGGCGCTGGCCTCACAGCTGCCTCGTGGCCTCACGTGGGGCTCTGACGTGTTCATCTGGGGACGCCGGTTACTCTGCGGAATGAGCCCTGCCCGGCCCTGCCCTGCCAGCTGGGAGGTGTGTCCCCCGCTTGATCCCTTGGATGATACTGGCACAACTGAGTAGCTGGACAGGTGTTCGCTTAACCCCTTCTCACGCAGGCCAAGGAGCAGACCGGAGAGAACTGCCCAGACTGGCTGGGAGCTCGCCCTGACCCCCAAGGCCTGCTGGGCAGGGCTGGGTGGGCGCCCCTAAACCTGCTGCCCAGCCACCCAGAGCGAGCTGGTTGGCTGGAGCCAAGCCAGCCAGGCTGCAGTGCCTTTGGCCCCAGTAAATCCTCCCACGGGATGCGTAACAAGGCCAGAGGCGTCTGCCTGCTCAGCTCGGCCCCACAAATTGCAGGTATAAATTTCCTAGCTTATTGCAGGGATTCTGGAATTCAATTAAATCAGCCATCTACTCCTGCTGCTGGGCATGCTGAGAGGCCTGCTCTGGGGGACCTGCCAGCTGCCGGCTCTGCCTGGGACCCTTACCCCCTCCACATAGGCCACGTGCCTGATGCTGTTCAGGCGCCTGGGGTGCCTCTGTGAGCAGAGATAGAGCTCTGCCCTGGGGGTGCCATCCAGTTAGAGGGACATGTGGCCTCATGAAGCCACATTGTGTGCCGCACGGAGGCCAGTGTCTCGCAATGGGGCTCAGGAGGCCCAGGACGGCTGGTTTGCTTTGGATGACCAGGAAGGTGATATTAGAATTCAGTGAGGAACGAGCCCCGGAAACATGGGGCAGAGGGCAGAGGGAACAGCCCATGCAAAGGCCCTCGGACACGAAGCCGGAACGCTGGCCGCACCCTGAGGGGACGTGTGGCTGGAGCACAGCGTGGGGAGCCGGTGGCTGAGGGAGCAGGCCTCCAAAGCCATTTATACGGACTGTGGTTTCATAATGTGCTGCGTGGGAGAGTGTCCCCCCAAATTCATGTCTACCGGGACCTCAGAATGTGGCCTTATTTGGAAACGGGGTCTTTGCAGATGCAACTCAGGTAAAATGAGGTTATATGGGATTAGGGTGGGCCCTGAATCCAAAGACTGGGGTCTTTATAAGAGGAGAGACAGAGACGGAGACACAGAGAGAAGGGCCCCTGAAGATGGAGCAGAGGTTGCAGGAGCCGCGGGACTCTGGAAGAGGCAGAAGGGTGAATAAACATGCATATAGACATACGAATAGGGCTTCCCTGGTGGCGCAGTGGTTAAGAATCCACCTGCCAATGCAGGGGACCCAGGTTCGAGCCCTGGTCCGGGAAGATCCCACAGGCTGCGGAGCAACTAAGCCCGTGTGCCACAACTGCTGAGCCTGCGCTCTAGAGCCCGCGAGCCACAACTACTGAGCCCACATGCCACAACTACTGAAGCCTTTCCCAGGCACCTGAGGGCTGCGAGGAGGGGCCAGAGGAGCCGGTAGGAGAGCACAGCCCCCCTGCGGGTGCTGCAATCGCCTCTTCCAGGCCCGGCCACTCCTCGCCAGCGGTGGACGTCCTGCCCTGTGGCTCGTGGGCCTGACATCTGGGGACATCATCCATCTGGCCTCCGTGCACTTCAGCCTGTGGGGACCCTGACCTGTCCTCTGAATCTGCCCTTGGGGGGCCTGTGTCCTCAGAGCCGTGACGTGAGCCCGCCTGGCTGGTTCCCTGGGCTGCTGCACATCCAGTGGAAGGAGGGATCAGTGTGCCCCCCAAGCACTCCACCCCACCTCCCCTGCCCAGTCTCTCCTGTTTAAGAGAGGATTCAGCTCACTCCTGATGCTGCAGAAGGAAAACCAGTGAAATCCTCAGAGAATCCCCCAGAGAGTGAGCCCTGGGAACTCTTTATTCAGACACTTCTGACCAGTGGCAGGAGGCACCAGAGAGGATGTGGTCCTGGCATGGGGGCAGTGTGGGCAGGCCCTGGAGACTCCCGGGCAGTGCCGGGTGGCCCTCACTGCCCCCTGCCGTCCCGAGCCGGTTGGGCTCACCCTCCTCCCATTGGCCTCTTGAGCGGGGACCACTCAGCCCTGCCTGGCCTCCTGGGGACCCTTTATTCCACTGGGCAAGGACTGCCCAGCAGGCCTGGCCTCCTCTCTGCTGGGTTCTGCGTGGCTTCTTCTCACAGGCCAGGGGACATCTCTCAGGGGCAATAAGGCCTGGCCCTTGGCTCCTGGGGGTCCTCCCATGGGGGTCACTCGGGTGTCTGTGATTGTACTTGCAGCGCCTGCCTTGAGCGCCCTCCCTGACAGGGTGTGTCCGCACACCGGGGCAGGGGGAGTCTGACCCCCAAGACCCAGACATCTACACCCCTTACGTCAGCCCAGGGGTCCCCGGGACAAGCCTCCAGTTTAAGTGGCCCCCCTGGGAGATCCAGTTCCTGGGTGGTGAGCTCAGAGGAAGTCACTTGTCACCTCCCGGAGATCTCTGGTCGCTAGTCCAAGCTGAGTGGAAGCATGTTACGTTTGAACTTTGGAGAATTTACCAGGAAGTTGACTCTGCACAGGACCCCTGGCCCAGCTCGGCTGCACTCAGAACCTGTGGCCTCCGCCTGAGGATCCTCTGGCCTCTCAGTCACCCGCGGCCCGGGGGCTACAGTGTGAGCAGTGGGTGCCAGGATGCAGCTGGAAAGCTCGCCTGGCAGATGGGGGCCACGGCCTCCGGCAGGTGCTCTGAGCAGCGGCCAGTGGGTTAACACTGGATTCTCTCCGCAGAGCTGGTGGAGTACCACTTCTCTTGGGGGCTTAGGACTGAGCGATCCTCGGCAGAGCACTTATGGGCTGTGTTCCCAGGACCCGAGGGGGTGGCCCTGGGGGGTGGGTGGAAGGGTGCCAACAGCACAGAGAGGAAGGTGCTGTGACCTTGGACTCAGGGCAGGCATCGGGACTCCTCGTGGGAGCTGCAATCTGTCAGTCAGGAGCCACTGGGGGGTCCAAACAGAGGAGTGGGATACAGGGGGCAGCCAGCAGAGTGCTGGCAGGGCCAAGGGCAGCAGAGGGGAGGGAGAGGTGCCCTGGTGACCGGCAGCTGCACGGGGGAGGGACAGAGGGCGTTGGCCCTGCCAGCGTGAAGGGTCCTGAAAGAGGAAGCCCTTGTCCCAGCAGCCTCCCAAGTCCTGTGGTTCACTCATCACATTGACTCCGATAGTGCCCATCCCAGAACTGGTCACGGGGCCAAAGCGTGCCATGAGCCAACACCTTAGGCCTGGGTTAGTGCCCGAGGTGCCCCACGCAGACAACAAGGCTGACGGGGGAATCTGGGGCATCCTCCTCCCAGGGCATGGTGATACTGGGCGGGAACATTTGCCCATGACCATGTGTTGGCAAAGCAGACCCAGCCCTGCCACACACCTGCCGGTCAGGAGGGCCTTCAGCGAGTACCCGGTGATGGAGAGCACCTTTCAGGCCTTTTCTCTGGCCGTGGCCTGGGCCTGTCACCCCTGGTGAGTCCTCCCTACCAGGCTGGAGTGGGGGTGGTCTTGAGCCCCGGGAACTCGGCGTCCCCGCCCCGCCTTCCCCGAGTCCTCGCCAGGCACTCAGGACCCAGCAGTGCGTAAACCAGGGACACTTCCACCCTCAGTGGCTGCCCCTGTGCAGGAGACAGACCACAAGTAAACAAATGCACATTATGCACGATTGCTGGAGAGAATCGGGGTTAGGGCAGGGGTGGTCTCGGGGACCCCCAAACTGCAGGTGACAAGAAAGGAATTAGGTAAAATAGCTGAGCCGACCTTGAATGAAGCTGCACCGCTGAGCCCTCATCCGAGCGTGTCCCTGACTCCGTCATGGGCCTGGAAGGCTCCCGGTGTCTCAGTGAGAAAACCCATTATGGACTTCATGTCTGTCCCTCCTTCTGCCTCAAAGAGTATGACCAGCCATCTCACCTGCGGCTGATTGCTGACGTGGCACACCTGTTCCCACTCAGGGCTGCACAACCTGCTCCTTCCTGGTCTCCAGGTGGAATTGCTGTTGGCGTGACGACCTTTCTCAGTGGTCCCGTCTCAGGTCCCAGCAAGACTGCATCCTTTGGATCAGTCACCATTCTGGATCTGGAGCAGCAGAAATCGACTCGGTGACCTACGCAGGAAATGAGTTTAGTACAGAGGATGCTGGTTAGCTCACAGGTGCAGAAGACACACAGGGAGGTCAGAGGCCAGGGCATGACAGGTTCCCTGTGCCAGGGCTCAGGCTGGTGAGGGGTGACTGAGGCTGCCTTTGAAGACAGAGCCCTTGGCTGCCCCGCTGCTGGCTCTGGGTGCTCTGCACACCTGGAGACACCTGCACATTTCCTGCTTGTGTGGGGTCCTCAAGACAACCTCACTTCTGACACCCACTGTAAGTTTGGGAGTCCCTAAGACCACCCTCAGTTTCAATGATTTGCTAAGTCTCACAGGACTCAGAAAAGCTGTAATGCTCAGGGTTACAGTTTATTACAGCAAATGGTACAGGTTAGAACCTGCAAAGGGAAGAAACACACAGGACCAAGTCCCAGAGAAAGCAGGAGTGGGCTCCCAGTCCTGCCCTCTCCGGGGAGTCGTGTGGGCAACGCTGGATTCTCCCAGCTGTGATGAGTGACAACACGTGCAGTGCCGCCGACCAGGGAGGGTCACCGAGACTGGGGGTCCAGGGTGCTCATTGGGTTTGGTCACATAGACATAGCTGCCTGCCCATGTGGTCGCTCTTAGCCTCCCACCCCTCTGGAAGTCGAGCTGACGCTGTGTGGCCTAAGGCCTGACCATAAATCACATTGCAGCAGAGACAGTCTGGTGTGGCTCAAGGCCCCAGGTAAACAAAGACACTCTTATCAGGCAGGACCTCCCCAGGGCTCAGAGGTCACCTCCCTCAAGTTGGCGAGGGCCAGTCCTAAGGACCTTGGGAGCTTGCAGCATACGGACAAGCGAGACCTTCTGAGTTAACCCTTTCCTGTCCACTTCTGCTCTGCGTCAAAGCCGGGCATAGGAGTGTCTGGGTGGCCAGAGCTGGGTCCCGCGCAGCGGGGGCTGAGAGGCAGCATCTGGACTTGTCAGCATAGACAGTGGGAGACAGGGGCTGCCCCTCACCACCCCTGCACTTGTGGGGACTCGCCTGAACACAGGAGGGTGCTTCCGCTCCCCCGAGTCATGGAAGGTCCATCCACTGATAAATGATGGATCCAGAGTCTCACGCGTGAAGGTACGAGGTCCTGGTCTGCCTCTGTGTGTGTAGCATCTGCCATTGTCTTGTTCTGACCCCAGAGGAGCAGGCTTCGGGGACGCTCCTGTTCCTCGCCACCTCTCCGCTGGCCACGTGGGCAGCAGCGACATCAGATTCTTCCAGGCCGGGAAACCTGAGCCCATTGGAGCCTGGCGCCCTGCGTGCGCCCCCTGCTGCTCTGGCATCGTGGGGTTTCCCTGGTGGAGCGGGCAGGAGCAGGACAGCATCCCGCGTTCCTGACAACTCGACATAACCAGACTGGCTGGTGTGGCTGTGCAGCCTCCATGGGCCCGAAACGGCCTCCCCGTGGTCTGGGCTGCCCTCCCCGCCTGGGAGGCGCTCAGGCCCGGCTCCCCTCACACCCACCCGCTGTACTCGGGTCGCCCCCTTTGCCCACGTCGGGGTCCCCAGAGGTGACCTTCCAGCGTGTGCCGGGCGCCCTGACCTCCCCCCCCAACCCGCCCCCGTGCTCGGCCTCGTCGGCAGTGCCCCGTCCCCTGCACCTCAGTTTCCAGCCCCGTCTCCAGAGCCTCGTCCAGTCCTCCTCCGCCTTTTTCCTCTGCGGCCCTGGGACCGCCGCCTTCGCCGTCCCCTCCTCTCCCGCCCTCTGCTCCTCGGCAGGTAACCCCCACGGCCCCTCGTGCGCGGGGGTCACCACGCTTCGCTGAAAATCGATCCTTCTGGGGCAGCGCAGCCCTTCCCCTCTCTCTGCGTCGCCCAGCGGAAGGGGGCTGCGGGGAAGATAAGTACAACGGGCCGATTCACGACCACTGGCCGCGGGAGCGTGCGCAGCCGTCAGTCCTGCGTTTCCCAGTTCTGGCCTCTCTCCCGGTGCCTGGCTCTCCTTTTCTCCAACATCAGGTGCCCCCTCCCCATCCTCACTCTGGCCCCACCCCCCCGTCTCCTAGTCCAGCAGTTGGAAGAGGACTTCCCCAGCCTCGCGCCCTGCGTGCGCCCGCTTCCTGATCTGCCAGGAGCCCACCTGCCCGCCCGCGAGGGGCAGCTGCCAGGATCCTCTGGCTTCCTGCACCCGGGCCCGCATCCCCCACCTGGACCGCGTGGCCCCCCAGCAGCTGCCTCTTTCTTGCATCTCGTCCACAGTCTCTCTCTAGGGGATTTTCCAGGTACACACGTGACTCTCCCTCAACATGCCCCAGCTTCTGTTTTTCTACCCCGGGCCTGCTGTCTGTCCACGGCTGAGCCCCTCCTCCCTGCTTCCTCTCTGAGCTGATCCTCTACCCTGTTCATCTATTCCGGCCACACTGTCCTCCTGCCTGTACCCGCTTGGCCACCCTGTTCCCTCCTCGGGGCCTCCATCCAGGACCGAACAGCACAGCTCTGCCCCTGGGCTCCTCTGATCAAAACACGGCCTCGGGTTGGCCTCACAGAGTGTCACCCGAGCAGCGCATGGGCCCCCAACCCAAGGGACCACACTTAAGTTTAATGCTCTGCGGTCCCTGCCTTGGAACGTCTAATGATTTTGTCTTTGAGCTTGTTTTGCGAGTGGGGTTGGATGGGATGGAGGAGACTGCCCCTCTCCCACCCCAGGGTCCCAGGCCCTGGCTCCTTGCCCTCCACGGGGCCTGGTGTGGGCAGAGGGGTCAGATCAGGCTGGGAGCCCACCCTGCAGTGTCTCAGCGTTGGGTGGTGGGGTTGGATGATTGGTTCATGGCGCTGTTGCTGGGGTTTGGTTGGGGGGGGGGGATGCCAAAAGCGGTGTCGGCAATAGCGGTGCCGCTGTGTTTGCGGTGCTGTGGATAATGGCGTGGCTGTTGGTGACAGTGGCTGACAGTGGTGGTGGTGAGGGAATGGGGATGTCCGCTTGGTTTGGGGTTTTTTAAAAGATATTTTTGATGTGGACCATTTTTAAAGTCTTTATTGAATTTGTTACAATATTGCTTCTGTCTTATGTTTTGCTTTTTTGGCTGTGAGGTGTGTGGGCGTCTTTGCTCCCTGACCAGGGATGGAACCTGCACCCTCTGCATTGGAAGGTGAAGTCTTAACCACAGGACCACCAGGGAAATCCCTGTCTGCTTGGTTTTTAGGAAAAGGACTCACATGAAGACCCTCACCTCTGGTTCTCACGTGTCTAGACTCATGGCTCTTTCCAGGCAGTGGTGGAGCCCTGCTGGGTTTCTGCCTGTAACATTCAGACTACCAGCAGGAAACAGAATTCAAACAAAGAAACCGTATAAATTGGTGATTTACAGACGTTCAGGCAAGGCTAAGGGATGCTGAGGTACCCAGGGACTGGCAAGAGTGGGAGGCCTTGCCTCCAAAGTAACTGGGCAGCAAGCACTGGTTACGTGAGTCCAGTGAGAGCTGGGGACCGGGAGGGGATGCCCATGTGGCTGACTGGCCAGGCAGTGCAGAAGCCAGTGGACAGGGAGCCTGGGAAGTGCAGCTGTCAAGGCATCTCCGGCACGGCAAGGCGGCCAAGGACAGAGAACGGATTGGGCGGTAGGGAGGGTGTGTGCCACACTGACCGTCCGCACACCAACCCAGCCCAGGAAGGACCATCCCAGCATCCCGGCACGTTTGTGGGGAAAACCTGGAGCAAATTTGGGGACGGTGCTCTCGAAAGTGATCTTGAACCCCATTCACGGGTTCCCATCCACCTCTGGGGGCATTGGGATCACGATGTGGAAAGAAGGCAGATAGAAGCGTCCCCATGATCTCAAACCCAGCTTCCGAAAGTCCCCCAGCTGATGCCCTACTATTCTAGAGCTGGGTGCCCAATTCAGACCTCAGGGAAGGCCCTTCCGGCCCAGGCCTGGACTCTCACGACCCCACGACGCTGAGCACGGTTGGTCACACAGTGATCAGGAAGCAGCGTTAAGGTTCCACCAATTCATTTGTTCTCACTGATTTCCCGTAACCCTCACTCCCACCCCGGCCGCCCTGTTTTGTTTTGCAGCAACCTCTCTGAGTCAGCCCACCAGGCCCCAGCTCCCAGCCAGCCCCGCCTCAAAGGCGGCAAATTCCTCTTATTGATGACATAAGCCCATCCCTGCAGTGACAGCACTAAGCCATCAAATTCCTCCAAAGGGAAGTTTGTAATGGGAAGGGCTTGGTGGTGAATAGGGCTGCTCTCCCCTCCATCCTGGGGCTGGGTCAGGACACGGACCCTGGAGGAAGAGACAGCCTGGACCAGCAGGGACTTGGGGACGCTGGCAGAGCAGGGGCCCCTTGGAAGTTGTTCTCAGGCACCTGTGCTCCATTCCTCTGGAGGGATTTTGGTTTCCTCTCCCTTTTCTGTACTTTGTTCCCCCTGCAGGCTGAGCTTGGGGCAGAGGGACAGATGCCTGGGAAGTCAGGAGACCTCTGCAAGGGGACCCGGGTGCTCGGACCCGGGTGCTGGGGCAGGTGCCACCTCCCCACCCCAATCTGTGCACCCACTGGAGAAACACCCGCCCGGGGTGGGCCGCGCAGGAGAGGAGAGGCCGTGCCCAGGACACTGCCGACACCAGCTCTCAGATGGCAGGACAGACTCCCGACCTTGGAGGACCCGCCCCTGCAGGTGCTTCCTCTCTGTCCCCCTCCGCTGTCCCATCCTGCACATGCCTCAAGCACACACGTGCATCTGGAGAGGAGGACACACACAGACCCACACGTGTACTTCAAATGTAGAAACCCCGCCAAGGTAAACATGAGCACACCTGCACACACACACTCACAGGGCTCTCGCATATACACACACACTCAGACACACACACTCTCACACATGCGCACATGCATGTCACACACACACACCCCGCACACGTGCAAACACTCCCCACATACGTGCGTGCTCACACGCACACTCGCGCTCATGCCCACCTGGGCCCAGCTGCAGACCCAGACGCAGAGGGCCACTCATATTTCCAGACGCTCACAAACACATGGGCATCCAGATTCAGACTCACACGCCTGACTCACGCACGTGCCTCGTGGGCCTCCGTGTGTCCATAAGCAGAGGCACACATGTGTGCACCCACAGACACCCCTGCATCTCCTAATGCACGCATGCTCACGTGGGCCCCTGTACTCACAGACAGATGAGCCCGAGGACGCAGGGCCGTGCACACCAGGGCCTGGCTCCCTGGCCTCTGGGGGGTCTTTGTCTCCACTTGGATTGAACAACCGGCTCTGTTCTGGGACCTGGGGGTGGGGCGAGGGGCAGTTTCCATGCTTAAATGCCTTTGGCACAACTCCCCAAGGCAGGAGCGGAGGCAGGCCGTGCTTTGGAGGAGAAGCCCGGAGCAGCTGCAGCCCCGTCCTGCTCTGGGATCACGTGGCAACATCTCCCTGAGGCGGACAGCCTCTGAGCTGCCAGCCCTGGAAATGCAGGAGGGGGCTGCAGGGTTGCAAGTGCCGAGCACCCCCTCCACCAGGCAACCCAGGAGGCAGAGGCCTGGGAGCTGCGATGGGGTCTCCGGGGCTGCGCCCACCCCGTGGCTGAGTTTCCCAGCGGGGGACCTGGGCTCGGCGCGGGGCGGCAGCTGTGTGTGCCCGGGGCTGGGCGGGGGCTGGTCTACTGCCCTCGGCCCCATGCCCGTGGACGCCATGCTTGATGCCAACTCTCACGAGAACAGCCCTATCCACTGAGGAGCAGGTGCTCGCTAGAAGATTCCATCCCAGGAATCCTGTTAGGAGCCAGGGGGCCTGCGGCGAGGGGGATTTTATTTTATTATTACTTTAAAGTTAGCATTTTCACCCCAGCTGGAATCTGGCAGCAGATCTGGGTGCAGGTTGAGTGACAGCGGATGCTTTCTTGGCCTCTCTCCAAGCGCGACTGCCCTGGCTGCTGTGACGGCACCACAAACTGGGCGACCAGAAACAAGGGCAGTTTATCCTCTCCCAGTCTGGAGGCCAGACGTCCAAAATCACTGTGCGGGCAGGGTGGCTCCCCCCGCAGGCTCCAGGAGGGTCCCTCCTGCCCTCCCCAGCTCTGGGGCCGCCAACGCCCTGGGTGTTCCCTGTGCAGACACATCCCTCCAGCCCAGCCTCCACCTGCACCCAGCCTTTTCCTCCCTGCATCTCTTCTGTGTTTCTGTTTTCTCTTCTTGTAAGGATACCAGTCACTGGATTTAGGTCTCACCTTAATCCAGGATGATCTCACCTTAACTAATTATATCTGCAAAGACCCTACTGCCAAATAAGCCACATTCTGAAATTCCGGGAGGGGCATGAATGCTTAGGGGACACTATTCCACCCGGTGCATCACATATACATTCTTACTTAATCCTCATGATGCTCACGAGGGGTGGGCACCTTATTATCTGTAATTACACACGTGGAAACGTGTGCAGAGGCCCTAAGCGACTTGTCCAAGGTCCCTGAGGGAGCAGACACTTTTCAGCTCCCTGTCGTTGAGCTAACAAACCAGCCCAAGCGTAGTGGCATACAACTATGACAGCATTGATTTTGATCGTGAATCTGCAGTTTGGGCAGGGCTTGGTGGGTGGGGACAGCTGGTCTCTGCTCCACTTGGCAGGAGCTGGGTTGAGGTCCTCTCCCAGGTCTGGTGGGTCAGCTGGCTGTCGGCTGAGACCTCAGCTGGACCCTGGCCTCACCATGTCACCTGGGCTTCCTTACAGCTTGGCGGCTGGTTCCAGGCGCAAGCATCCCGAGCACAGAGAGAAAACCAGGCGGAGACTCTGGCTATAGACAACCAAGCCTCAGAAGGTTGCGGCATCCCTTCTGACAGCTCTGCTCACTGATGCCGCCACTGGGGCCCATCCAGTTTCAAAGGTAGGGGACTAGGCTCCGCCTCATGGCGGCGAGGGGTGTGGCAGGTTCTGGAAGAGCGTGGGGGACTGAAAAATATTGGGTTGGCCATTTTTGATGCAATCTACCTACAATCTGGGAATAGACGTGCGTTCCAAACCCAGGCTTTCTAGATCCAGGGCCCATGCTCTCAAACACAAATTGGTTTATTGAGCACCAACTGTGTGCCAGGCCCTAGGGCAGGTGCAGGTACTTTATTTGGACCATCGCCGTCATCTACAGCTGCCCGGTCAGGGGATGACATCTTTTGACACATGAAAAAACTGAGTGGAGGCCTGCTGGAGGCCTGGCCCTCCATGCAGGACGTGGTCATTGCAGACGTGGAATCCACATGCTACCTGGACTCTGAAACAGAAGTCACACTCCAGGGCCTGTCAGGTCACATCCAACTCACAGACACATTTTGTTTGGCCAACAGGATGCTCCTAAAAATGGGATCTTCACCCCCAGATCCAGGCTTGCGGCTTCTCTCGAAGGGCCAGATGTGGGCATGCTGGTCATTTCTACAGGGTGATGGTCAGCTGGTGCTGCATGGAGAGGCTGCCCCTGCACGTGGGCTCCTGGTCTGACGTGTCCTGGTCCCCACCACTCCCTGTTGTGTCACAACTGGCTCTTCACCGCCTTGCAACTCCTTTTGCTTTCTCGTGCGGCCTCAGCTTTGGGGGCCTGCCCGGGAGGATGCCATGGCCAAATGAGAAGAGCATGGTGGTGTGCAGGTGTACACAGGTGTGCTCAGGTACATGTGCAGGTGTGCACCCAGGTGTGTGCAGGTGTGCTGGGTGCCAGGACCAGGAATCCAGGCACTTCAGCATGTCTTACCCTACACTCCTGAGGCCCGAGGTCTAGTGTGGGAGGTCTGCTGATGCCTTATGACCACCTGCCCAGGAAGCAGATGGGACTTTTCCCCAATTCTCGGCCACGCCGATCGAGTCTGTTCGGGCCCAGCTAGGGCTGAGGGGCTGGGCCCAGGCGGGATGTTGTCACACTGCCACCTGGTGGTCTCTGCCCTGAGCAGCACAGGGACGTTCAGGCCCACCCAGGCTGGCCCCAGCGCACCTGGGGCTCTTCCAGGCCAGGATGCAGACTCAGCAGTGGTCCGTGCCCAGGGCCCTGCTGGCAGGGGCATGTCTCACGGGTCCCAAGACTTGGCCTGACCCAGACGCCTCATCCCCCAGCCCCCTTCACTTTCTGCTTTATCCTGTACTGGGCATCGTCATCCAGGAGCTTTGGGAAGAATTTGGAGACTGAAGACGGGCAGGACCCTCTGGAACACTTGGGCTAGAAGCACCCAGACCCTCCGCCTGAAACAATGAAAAAGTGCTGCGGACGGGAGGGTGCTTCCAGGAAGCCCATGTCCCTGCAGCTGCACCATCGAAGCCGCCACAGCCCAGGGAAGACCCACGCCCACTTCCGGCTGAGAGAAGGCCCTGCCTCTCAACCTGCTCCAGTCCAACCCCACATGTCCTCCTGATTCATTCATTCATTCACCCACTCACTCATTCATCCAGGCCCTCCCTGGATCAGGGAGAACACCTGGGCAAGGTCAGTAAGCTTCTGGGACATCCATCCTGAGGAGGGAGTCGCACTGGGCAAGGCAAGTCACTACAAGTTAATTTCAGGAAGAGACGAGTGCCCTGAGATGGGCTATAGAGTGATGGTGGGGCGCTTCAGGCGGGAGTCCAGGAGGGAGAGCCAGCGAGCTGAGGCCTGCGGAGGGGTACCCGGTGTGTGAAAGGGGGAGCTGGGAATCGCCCAGCAAGCGCAAAGGCCCCGAGGCAGAGGCCGGCACGATTGATGCAGAGGACAGGAGGCATGTGGTCAGGGGAGTGGGGAGATGGAGCTGCGGAAGCCCCTGAGGGTCCTCTTCCCTGCGAGAGCCCTCAGAGACCGAGTTCTGGGGCAGGATTGTTTTCTCTGGCCTTGGGAAGCCGGCCTTAAACTGCATCCCCAGAGAATGGAGACTGAGGTCTTGGATCGGTTTCCTTTGGAACCTGGTCTTCCCGGGGGAGGTGCTGAGCATCCCCTCCGCTGGCCAGGTCCTTGTCAGAGACAATCAGTTCAGGGAATATTCTGAACCGATAGGTGCACTAGGAAGCCAGAACTGGCTGAGATGAAGCCCTGTCATCAGTCTGCATTTTTTCCCACGTAAATTCTTCTTTGCGTTCACGCGCTCTCATGACACAGCCACAGATCCCTTCTTGGCCTCAGGCAGAGCGGGATAAACTGTAAGGATGAATCCACAAGGCAAGTAATCCAATCTCAGGCCTGGTGCTCAGCCCCACACCGTTGCCCTGGGCAACCACTGGAGTGGGGATGCTGTCTGTAACCTTAAAAACTGATTACTGGTCCTCCCCTTGAGGCTTCAGTCTTAAAGCAGATTAAGTGGGAGGGTTAGCTGGCTTAGGGCCTCAGGGGGGCCTCTGAGGCATCTGCAGCTCCCTTTTCACACAGAGATTAACTCACTTAGTAACTGGGAGATATGACCGGGTGGGGTGATTGGAGCTGGGGTGTGGGTGGGCATCTGCTCTCAGGGGGCCTTGGGGTTTTCCACACGTTCTTCTCACTTCCTTCTTCTGCTGGGAGGAGGGTCGCAGAGTATGGGAGGGACCCCTGTCCAGAGTGGGTCCCGGTTAGTCCCATCTTAGGTCAGGACAACCCCACAAGCTGAAAGACAATCAGACCAAGACGCCTCTCTTGGTCTCACAGCCCAAAGATCACTTTCAGCACCTTCAAAAAGTGGCCAAATCTGGCCACTTCCTACCACCTTCACTCTGCTCCGTGCTGCTGCCATCCAGGCCTGCTTGACTCCTGCCCCCTGTGCGGGCTTCCAGCTGATCCAGGAGCCTCACCTGATGCGGGTCACACCCTGGGGTACTCGCCTCCAACGAATAGAAAGTGGCCAAAGTGACGGGAGGTCCCTTCTAAGTGGGGTTGTAGAAGGACTCTGGCTCCCACCTCCTCCCCCTCTCTTGATCCTCAGTCTGATGAAGTCAGCAGCTGCCACGTTGAGAGCAGCCCTGTGGAGAGGCCCATGTGACAAGAGACCAAGGATGGCCCCACTGAAAGCCAGCCAGGAGCTGAGCCCACGGAGGACTGGTCCTGCTGAGAAGCTGTGAGTGAGCCTGAAAGTGGACCCTTCCCCAGTGAAGCCTTCGGGTTAGACCTCAGCCCACCAACAGCCAGCTGCAGCCTGACAGGCACCCTGAGCTGGGGAGCCTGCTAAGCCATGCCAGGTTCCTGACCTGAGAAAGTGTGAGGGCATGAACTCCAGTTGTTTTAAGCTGCTAATTTTGGAGTCAATTGTTATGCAGCCACAAATAACTGGTACATGCCCCACACCCTGCTCTTGGCCAGCAGCCAGACTGCTCACATCACTTGTCTGCAAACAGTCCCCAGGGCCCCCATCACACTCCAAGCAAAGGCCCGAGTCCTTGAAGCAGCCCACAGGCCCCGCCTCATTCATCACCCCTCGATCTGAACTCTCCTGGACCTTGCTCCCTCTCCTCCAGCCCCGTGCAGTGCATGTTGTGTTCTTCTTGGACAGTCCAAGCTGCCTCAGGGCCTTTGCACTGGCTGTCTCGTCTGCCTGGGATGCTTTTCCCTGACTTATGTGACTAGGTCACCCTCTCACTTTTTGCACGACCCCCTACTTAAACTTACCCCCTCCCACCACCCTGTCCCTTCCTGAGTATTTGTCATTAGCATTAGGCACTCTGTTTCCTGGCTCCCCCTCTTGCTGCTAGGATGTGCATGCCATGAGAGCAGGGGTCTCTCTGTGTGTGCCTGTGTTTTCTCCCCTGCAGCATCCCTACGGTCTAGATCAATGTCTGACATAGAGCAGATCCTCAATAAGTATTGGTTGAATAAATGAATGAACAAAGGGAGCAGAGGGCGAATCCAGCAGAAAATCGCCCTTTCGTGCTCAGCAACATCAGGTGCTCCACACATACTTACTGAGTAGATCTGTCCCACGGGATACAGGTGAGGATGTGAAACTCTGAGCCTATCAGAAGAAACTTAATCCTCAGGCTAACACTACCTAGATCTGTTCTGATAATGCTCTGATGAAGAAAGGCGGGCCTCAGAGCGCCAACTCGCGGCGTCGGGAACCCCCAGAGCCCTCTGACCACTGGGCTGGCGGCAGCCGGCCGAGCTGTGCGGGGGCGGGGGGGGGGCCTCCATTGTTTTCTTTCCCTTTGCTGCGTTGTACAAATGTGTACTTTGCAACAACACTCCAATTCTTTTCTCCCAATTTTCTTCTTAAAAATCACAAGAAACATTTTTTAACCACACAAGTTTATGCCTGAATCCATTCTTGTAAAAAATTCTATAACAGCAAGTAACTACCCCCCCGCCCCACATTGATGTGTGTTAGGAAACTGCAGGCGCCATCAGGAGATGAGACGGGACCACAGGCCGGGTGGCAGAGGCCTTGAGCGGCCACCCTGTCACCATGTCCCCTTTTCCTGCCCACAGTCATGGCCGGATGGGTGGGCAGAGTGCCCGTCAGCCTGGGCCCCTGAATGAGTTCAAGGCGCAGGTGACCTGAGGACCTGGGAGGGTAGTGATGTGAGTGAGGAAATGGGCCTTCGTCACTTTCCATCCCTGAGGACTGGGGATCGTTTAGTAGGTGCAGCAGAACCTAACCAGCCCTGACTAATACTGAAAGTGACACCCAGAAACGGGGCTGCTGTAACTGAAAATAAACACTGGAAGGCATGTGGCACTGGCTTGGTCGGAAGATGGAGAGAAAGCGCCACACTCTGCGGTGGGAAGTGTTTGGTTGGATGTGACTGCAGCAACTTGGACATCAGACCGTGAACCTAGTGAAACCGTAGCTCCGGGGCGAGAGGCCGTTAGCGGTATCTGGTGGCAGCTGTTGGCTGCCAAACTCAGAGGAGAATTGGCCAGCTTGAAGCAGGAGTGAAAGTGAAAAAAGGGCTTCCACCAAGTTGGAAAAGCTGACTGAATTTAAGACCCCCCCCCCCAACTTAAACTCAATTAAAACACAGATATGACAAGAGCCAAGTTAAGGTTGTGGCATCGTGGCCTCTGTTAAAGTCTCCCTGTGGCTAAAGGCGTGTCAGACACACTTTTTGGACATGGTGCGGGGGCGAGGAACGTGGCCACCCGATGACAGAGGAGGGCGAGGCGCCCGACCATGCAAACCTGAGGGCGTTGGCAAAAAAAACTGTGGGTGCTGTTGGCATCAGAGCTGACCAGGATTAGAAATAAGACACCTGCTAAGGTTCCGAGACAGCTGTGATGACGAAACAAGATCCATTTAGGAGAAACGAGGAATGGGTATGTTTGAGACAAACTTCCACTAACTGCCTGTAGCCAGAGAACTGGCTGAGAAAACTGCCTTTCCTAGGAGGCGTCCACCCAAATCCCACATCACACTGGCCCAGAGGACAGAGGAAAGTCCGGAAGTTCCCAGCGGGCAGAGCTGGGGGGCTGCTTCCAGGCAGGACCCGAATCTGGCCACCAGGAAGAAACAGGCACACTGCAGGGGCTCAGAGTGTCCGCCAGGAGGGAGGGCTCCTCTTCTATGACAGCTGCCTCTCCGTCCTTCCTCCGCTTACGGTGGTTTTCCTGTCTCTGTTCCATGCAACATTGAGTGTGTGGAAGGAAAGGATTTATCTTTCTAGTTTGGGGGTCTTCAGATGCAGTGGGGCCCCATGTGGACAGGGTACAAAGGTACGAACCCCCCGGGCTTCGCCAGAGGTCCTGGTTGTATGTGGCTGGAATTTTGGGGTCGTCTTGCTTGGGGAGAGGAGGGAGAATAGAATTAGCTGGCCCGGAGTCACTCGGGCTCTTCACCCATCATTCGGCCTCCTTTCCAGACACCTGGGGAGATTATGCTTCTCTGTTCCCTTGTAGTCTGGCCTGGCCATGTGACCCGCTTTGGACAATGAAACGTGAGCATTTATTTTTTTAATTAAAAAAAAAAAATTATTTATTTATTTTTGGCTGCATCGGGTCTTCACTGCTGCACGCGGGCTTTCTCTAGTTGCAGCGAGCAGGGGCTCCTCTTTGTTGCGGTGCACAGGCTTCTCGTTGTGGTGGCTTCTCTTGTGGAGCACGGGCTCTAGGTGCGCAGGCTTCAGTAGTTGTGGCACACGGGCTCAGTGGTTGTGGCTCGCGGACTCTAGAGTGCAGGCTCAGTAGTTGTGGCACACAGGCTTCGTTGCTCCGCGGCATATGGGATCTTCCCGGACCAGGGCTCGAACCCCTGTCCCCTGCATTGGCAGGCAGATTCTTAACCACTGCATCACCAGGGAAACCCCATGTGAGCATTTAAAGGTCAGTTGATGGTATTTCCTAGTTTCTGCTTTGGTGATTGTGAAAGCTTGTGTCAGCCTGGTTTCCTGGTCCCATGTGATTACCCAGAGCAAAGGGCCCTGCTAACCCACATTGGACACATAGCATGAGCAAGAGGTGTACTTTTGATGTGTTCAGCCGCTGGTGTGGAGAGTGTTTGTTACACAGCAGACCCTGTTCCAGCCTGACTGATACACTCCCCTAAACATGCATAGGCGGCTGTCTCTCTTCTCCTGGTTCGGAGGGAGTGGGCACAGGTCTGCTTCTCAGTGAGGTTCAAAACACCTTACTGCTAGGGCGTCAGAGAGAATGAAAAGAAAGACTCCAAGGGTGCTCTGTGTGGTGTGGGCAACGCTGGCTGTTGGGGGGAAGGGGTCTGGAGGACTGGGATTATGAGGGCCTCAGGGCTCTGTCACGAGGGAGGGGCAGGTCTGAGCCCTCTCATGAGCATGTCCTGGACTGAGGCTGGTGGAGGCACAGTGAATCTTGCCTTCCCCACCCTCAGCTGGGGGACCCAACAGTCCATCGTCTGCCTGGGGCGATGGGCCCAGAGCCTTCCTCAGCAGCCCCCAGAGTTCCCGAGTGACCACAGACACCGAGAAGTCGCCAGGAGCCTCAGCTGTGCTGTGCTTTGAGATGCTCTGATTAAATTCCACCCACAGTGCATCGTGTTTATCGTGTCATTAGTAATCATGCGGCCGTCTTATGTACATCCCCACGGAAGAAGCCTGTTCCCCAGATGGAGCATGGGTCTATTCACACGCAATTTCCATACATCTCTAAAGATTACCACTTTAACAGCTCTTGGTACAGACACCAGGAGACAGTTACATCTGACAGGGCATAAATCTAATTGCCTCCTGCACTCAGTTTTCTCAGGGGGGCAGAATCAATTTCAGTCTGTCAGGATTTTATCCCAAAGTCTATCCACACCCGGCTCTTTCCTTCCATGTCCCGGCTCTCTCTCTCTCAAGAGTCTCCCCCCTTTCAGGAACTCAATCCTGCAGAAAAAGATTCCTTGCTGATACAAAGTAATAGCCTTTATCTCTTTACAATGGAATCCAATTAGGCATGAAGGGGACACAATTGGGCCTGGGCCTAGAGGGCCTGGAGGGCCTGGAGGTCGTGTCCTGGGATGCCGCCTGCCTGAGGCCATCTCACCTCTCAGGGTCTGCCCTGGGCCCTTTCTCCCTGCACCCTGCTGTGGTATGGTGGGAGGAGCTCTTTCCAGTGTCTTTTCTGGGGCAGTCGGGAGTGTCCAAGGCCTGTGAGTTTAGCCCCATCAGTGCCAGGTGGATTCCTCTCCCTGGTGGGATGAAGCTTCTGCTGTCGCAGCGGTAACCTCGAGGCACACAGCTACGTCTGAGCGTATGCACACTTTCATCATTTAATGCACACTCATCCCTGAGATGTAGATATACTGTTATTCCCATTTTTCAGAGGGGAAACAGACACAGAGAGGGTAACTCATCCAGGACGACACACCTATTAGGGGAACCACTGACTGAAATTACCCGCCCTGGCCAGGCACGATAGTAACCACTTGCGTGAGTGATCTTACAACAGGGGGTCCTGGTAAGGAGCACGGAACTAACAAGCTACCACCAACTGGAAGAGTTCGGGAAAGATCAAAAGGAGAGGGGAAACGCCAGTCCGTATGTCCTACCAACTTCCCAGAATCCTTCTCTCTGGAATGCATCTTGGTTGAGCGATGCGTGCGCCACCAGCAAGGACCCTGAGTCAGAGTGATTGGCCAGAGACAACCCGGAAACTAACCCCATCACCATAAAGCCCGAGACTGCGAGCCACGTGGCAGAGCCGTTCTCCTGGGGTCCCTTACCCACCTGTTCTCTGCCTGGGCGCCCCTTCCCAACCAAGTCTCTTGCTTTGTCAGCACGAGTATCTCCTTGGACAATTCATGTTCACGTGTTAGACAAGAGCCCACTCTCGGGCCCTGGAAGGGGGTCCCCCTTCCTGCAACACAGCTAGCGAGCAGCTGAGCAGGCAGTGCTCAACCAGAGCAATTCAGACTCTTTTCCACTAGTCTTTGTCAAAGTCCCCACCCCATTTGGGGGCAGATCACGGTCCTGACTGTACTTCGGTCCCATCTTCTGCTAACAGCCCCAGTGTCTCCATTTAGAATCACCTCTGCCTCCTGAGCCCAGATGTCCTTGGGCCTGGACACACCCCCTGTCCAGCTCTGCTGATTGGCTCCTGCCCCAGGCCTGGTGACAGAACTCTCCTCAGAGCTGTGATTGGTGCAGGACAAGCCTGTGATCCGAGCTGCCTGGAGCCCTGGGTGGGGCTGACAAAGGAAGAGAGGCCTGGGGGCAGCAAGCAGGTGGGATTGGGTCAGGACAGCTGTAACCTGGGGGAGGTCCTGGCTGAGGATGGAGCTGACCATGGGACAAACAGGGCTGTGGGGGAGAGAGGAGGTCAAGAGGAAAAGCGGGAGGAGAGAGGCAGAAAGAGAGAGAGGATTATGCTCTGATGACATTATTTGAACCTCTCCCATTCATCCCATCCACTGGCCGAATGAGGCCCGGTCAGCCTGGGTTCACTGCTGCTCCTTTTGGCCTAGGAGAACCCAGGAAAAAAAGAGGATTTTTTGAGCTTTAGATTAATTTAATGTCTTTATCATGTGATGATCACTTAGTTCCCTGTGGCTGGGTTTCCTCAGCTATGAAACGATATTAGTGATGATGGTGATGATGTAGGTGGTGGTGCTGATGATGGTGGTGCTAATGGTGATGATGATGGTGGTGGTGAGGAAGATGGTGTTAAAGATGATGGTGATGTGGTGGTGCTGATGATGGTGAGGATGATGGTGATGATGGTGGTGGTGATGATGATGGTGGTGAGGATGGTGGTGGTGATGATGGTGGTGGTGATGATGATGGTGGTGAGGATGGTGGTGATGGTGGTAGTGATGGTGATGGTAATCATGAGATTGTGTGTCCTTAGTCTAGAGGAACAGGATGCTGAGGTGAATTTTCTCTTGTTGTCTTAGAGAAGTAACTAATATCCAAGGATTAGAACAAAGGAGCCAAATTCCCCCTATTTGAAAGCACCAAGGAGCTACCAAGAGATGGGACTGGCTCAAGAGTGGCATATCCTGTCCTACCATCACCAGTCCCCTGCCCACTGAGTCTATGTAAAAGGGGCTGGGGAAGGAAGGGGGTCAGGGTCTCGGGCGTTTGGGGCAGTGCAGGATCCCCTCCCCCAAAGTGAAATCAGAGGGCTCTGAGAGAATATCTTGTGAGAAGTCATCTCAAGAAGGGACGGCTGCCACGCATTCCCTGGCTTGATGCTTTTGGAGTGAGGATACCTACCAGGCCACCCAGGCTGTGGCTAGAGAACAGTGTGGTGAGAATGTTCTCACCACATGCCATGTAAAGTTTGGGGACATATATGAATATACTGCATTAAAGATGGCTGCAAAGCCTTTGTACTCCTGTGAGGAGGTAGAGTCTGTTTCTCCTCCCCTGGAATTTGGGCTGTGGCCCTATGGAGTTTGACCAATGGAATGTGGTATAAGTGACTGCCTAAGGCTAGGTCTTAAGAGATCTGCAGCTCCCACCTTCTCTTGGGATGCTGTCTCTTGGATGCTGGCTGCCACATAAGAAATTCAACCTGCTGGAGAGGAAGAAAGGCCCTATAGGAAGACTCTGAGCCACCATGGACTTTCCAGCCCCAGCCGAGCTCCCAGCTGAATGCAGCCCAGTGAGTGACCCCAATCAATGCCCATGGAGCAAAAGAACTGTCCAGTTGAGATTTGCCAAATTCCCAATCCATAGGATTGGGAAATAAAATGATGGTTTTAAGCCATCAAATTTTAAGGTATTTCTTATAGAACAATGAATAATTGCAGCAGTAGACAGAGACCAGAGCTCTTTTCTGGTCTGGAGTTGCCCAGAGGAGAGCCCTGTGCCATCAGAGCTTGGAGGAACCGTGACACACACATGTCCAGGAAGAAATGGGGTAATGCCCACCCAGTTTCAGGCCTTGGGAGGTTGGGGCTGGGCGACCCTGTGGCTCCTATGAAGGGGTCCACTCAGGTTAGAGGTGGGACAGGGGCCAAGAGGCTGCCACTCTGTGGTGGACTGTGCTGTCCTGGAATCTTCCCTGCTCCTTCCCATGAGAGGATGCCACTCCCCACCTTGGACATCAGGTTTAGCTGTTGGACTTGCTTTGGTTATTGAAAACTGAGGAGGAGGGTGATTAAAGAATTAAAGGCTATAAGAAGGGGGTCAGGTGGAGTTTACAGCCGTCTCCTAATAGTGTTACTGAGTCCAAGCTCACTCTGCTCACCCCACGACAGGCCAGTGAATTGGAGACGAGGTGCTGAGGCAAGGAATGCGGCTTCATTTGGAAAGCCGGCAGACTGAGAAGATGGCAGACTAGTGTCTCTGAAAAACCATCTTATCTGGGTCTGGATGCCAGTTTCTTTTATAGAAATAGCGAGGGAGAGGCGGTGAGGAAGTTAAAGTAAAAGGGCCACCAGTCTTGCAAAACGTCTCCTGGAATGGCCAGCCTCGGGGAGGGGATGTGTTAGTTTCTTTTTTCTTGCACCATCCACAGGTGGGCAGGGTTCCCTGAGGCAGGCCATTATATATGATTACAATAACAAAAGCAATGAAAAGCAAAGGTTAAAGTCACAGAAATAGATCGAACATGGAGTCGATTTAGCTCTTCCCTATTACAATAGCACACAGATATTGTTTTCAAGAGAAAAATGAAATAGAAGCAGAGACACCACGCAGACAGAGGTCCTGATGTTTTTGCCCCTGGTACAGGATGCAGATGATCTCTCCCTTGGCTTTTGTTTATTTGTGTGTTTGTTGAAGCAGTTTGAGTTGAGTTTCTGTCAGTTATAACCAATCCAAATCCCTACCAGCCAACCTGTGGGTTTTTTCACGGGCTGCCCAATGCAGGAGGCTCATGGAGCCTGGGCCACCTGTCAGTTACAGTGTTAACGGCAGACGCGCAGGACCAAGCACAGGCTGAGTGCGTCGCACACGTCACCTCACAGAGCACAGGCACCGTGGGTGCCATGGCTCATCCTCTATGTTTAGATGAACAAACAGGTACACGGCTAGAGAGGGAGTGAGCCCAGGCATTCTGTTCCAGGCTGCTCCCCTCCCCTCCCCACCTCGGTTCATCTGATAGCAAGAGTGATGAAGGGACTAAACCAGGCATGTCCAGGTTAGGGACGGGTTTCGGAGCTCTGGGTGGAAACCAGAGGGAATGCAGATCCCAGCTGCCTTGGTCGCGTGGAAGGTTTTCCATCTTTTTCCAAGAGAAGTTATGGTTTATCTCCCCTGTTCGGGGGAAACTCTTGTTTTCAAAATGGTAACAGTTTGGTTTCTGCGCCCGGTGCCCCTCCTGTGGTTCACTAGGTTCTGAACCTACAAATAGAGAAAAGATTTGCAGTGGATTAGCATTTACACTTTAAGTATGAGGAACCACCCAGTTTCTTTTTAAGTGTTGATTCTACCTTACAGCAAACTAGTTTTCCTCCCAGATGCCAGCATCTCATTTTTCCTCTTCTCTTTTGAACACAGTTATGTTACCCAAATTGTCCTTTGTTCCTTTCCATGAGCTGATACAAGGGTTTTGTTGCCTGCTGACAGCACACTTTACCTAGCAGGTCCCCGTTTGCCATATGGTGTAGATTCTGCTTAAAGTAACTTCTATTTTGCCTAAGCATTTGCATGACTGTTAGCGCTTTGAAGTCAACATCTGTTCCTCTGTGTGTGTGCATGCGCGTGCGCACGTGTGTATGTGTGTGTGTAGGGGTGGAGGTGGGGTGGGGTGGGGGACTCCTGGTGGGACTTGGCATGCACGGTCACCAAGGCTGTTCACAGAGCCTGGAGAGAGAGGTGTTACCTGCGTGCCTGTCTGCCGCATCACGCCTTCTCTTAGTTAGCACTGGACAGAGAGGCTCAGGTAGGGAAGACCAGCGCAGCCATTTAGCTGCAACACCCTAATTACCCGGCCCGAGCTCCCAAGGTGGTCTCATGAGTCTTGCCACTTAGGATTTGGCTGGAGCCAAACAGACGGGTGGTGGCTTAGGAGACCTGGTTGCGCTCTCCTCGCTGGGCCTGTTCATTTCCTTCGTGTGTGTTTAGAGAAAAGCTGAACCCCAAAGGACCTCCCTGGTGAAGGCAAGTGCCTGGGTGTGCTCCACCCAGAACAAAGTCCAGCCTATGCTGCAGACACGTCCTGGGAGTGTTTGGAAAGCCTGTGAGTCTGGGAGAGGAAGGGCCAGGAGTGGTTGAGGTGGGTCTGGGGGCCCCGACTCCTGGGATGTTCAGCCTCCCACGAAGAAGCTGTTCATCACTGGGCCCGTTATGGAACCAAACTTGGGTTTGCTCGCTGGTGCACGGTAAAGCCAATCTGATGACACCAGTTTGTGGTGGAGGAAAGGGCAGCATTTACTGCAGGCGCCCAACAAGGAGTCCAGGGCAGCTAGTGCTCGAGACACCTAAACTCACCTAAATGCTTTCAGGGGAGCATTTTTTAATATATATAAGTTTATTTTTATTTATTTATTTTTGGCTGCATTGGGTCTTGGTGGCTGTGCGTGGGCTTTCTCTAGTTGCGGTGAGCAGGGGCTATTCTTCATTGCGCTGCATGGGCTTCTCACTGCAGTGGCTTCTCTTGTTGTGGAGATGGGCTCTAGGCATGCGGGCTTCAGTAGTTGTGGCACGTGGGCTCAGTAGTTGTGTCTCGCGGGCTCTAGAGCGCAGGCTCAGTAGCTGTGGCACACGGGCTTAGTGGCTCCGCGGCACGTGGGATCTTCCCGGACCAAGGATCGAGCCCGTGTCCCCTGCGTTGGCAGGCAGGTTCTTAACTACTGCGCCACCAGGGAAGTCCCAGGGGAGTATTTTTAAAGGCCAGCTGAGGAACGGGGTCCCATGGTGTGTGATCAGCTTGTGCACGATTCTCTGATTGGTAGATGGTGAGGTAACAGGGAGGGGTCACAGGGGTTCACACCATCCATCCTCAGGTGCCAGTAGGTCTGGGGGCTAGTGTTCATGGTCACCAAGTAGTTACCTTCTTCCATTTGGTGGGGGTTTTAACATCTGTAAAACAACTCAGGAACGTGCATCAGATGCTGTTATCTGGGTACTTCAGAGAGGAGCTAATGCAGAGGATGTGGGGGAAGGGTCTGTCCCAGGAAGGTACTGGAGAGTCCTACTAGGACGCAGGCCCTCCTCTAGGCAAAATAAGGCAGAGGGAGCGCGACGCCATGCCAGTTACGAAGCTCTGGTAGCTTCCACGCATACACTCTTGGGAGCCCTGAATTGCCATGTAAGAAATTCAGCTACCCAGACCACATGGAGAAGCTGAAGCCAAGTCCCCCTAAAACCTAGTACCTCTGTTGAGTTTATGATTAACCTCTCTATCCAAAACTGTTCCTTTTCTTGTCCTGCACTTATTCCCCCTCAAGACTGAGGAGTATCAAAGAAAAGGGGGAATTGTTACTGAGCAGGACCCTATGGGACTTCCCGGGACAGACCCTCCCCTGTCATCTGCCTGCCTCTTGTCTGTAGAAAAACTTTAGCCTCCTAGGCCTTCCCCCAGTTCCAAAGAACAAATTTAATCGAGAAGTGAGAAAATGCAGAAAGAAAGGAAAACAAACAACACAAAATAATAATACTTTTAGCCATTAAACAAAGTCAGGGACCTTTAGTTCCTCCTCAAGGGCTGTAGATACTATGCTGAGCATGTCCTTGAGCTGTTTTGCAGATACTGAGACCCCCACCAGGTGTCAGAAGTGAACTGTCTGCTGCCCACAAGCATGTAGACCCCAGACCGGCTGGAACCTGAAGGTGGATGATGCCGACTCCCGATTACCTCACCACCAACCAATCAGAAGAAGGTCCACAAAGTGATCCTGCACCCGGAAACCTCCCTCCCTCACTTTGTCTTTTTTTTTTTTGCGGTACGCGGGCCTCTCACTGCTGTGGCCTCTCCCGTTGCGGAGCACAGGCTCCGGGCGCGCAGGCTCAGCGGCCACGGCCCACGGGCCCAGCCGCTCTGCAGCATGTGGGATCTTCCCGGACCGGGGCACGAACCCGCGTCACCCGCATCGGCAGGGGGACTCTCAACCGCTGCGCCACCAGGGAAGCCCCCTCACTGTGTCTTTAAAAACCTTTCCCTGAAAGCCGTTGGGGGTTGGTGACTTTCAAGCACTAGCCAACCTTGCTCCTTGCTTGGCCCCATGTTGGGCACCTGCAGTCAACGCTGCCCTTTCCTTCACCACAACTGGTGTCAGTAGATTGGCCTTACTGTGTGTCGGTTGAGCAGACCCAAGGTGGGTTTGGTAACAAAGCCACATGGAGAAGCCACATGGACAAGCCTCACGGAGAGACCACTTGATCTTGCCACAGAGGAAAAGGGCTCTGGCAACCCAATCCAAAACCCAATCCAGAACTTACTGTCTTAGTAGGGACTCTGGGAGGGAGGAAGAAAGACGGTAGATGATCGCTGACAGAGGAGATGGAAAGAGAAGGGCACACCTGGCTTCTGATGAAACGTTATCGGGTTCCCGATGGGCAACAGGGCCGTGGCAGGGGCAGGGGGCAGATACGCAGAGCGTCCGCCTAGTCTCCCTTGGGACAGTCAGAAGTGGCCTGAGCATTTGCAGTCTGGAACATGAAAGCCTGCCCACGGGGGCTGTGAATAGCATCTCCCCAGATTCCTTGGGAATATTTCATCATGGCTCCATCCCCGCAGGAAAGGAGCCCAGGCTGGAGGAGCTCACCCCTCCCTTTCCTGCCAGACAAGCCAGGTCCCGTATGGGGCCGCACCCCGCAGGCCTCCACGGCAGCCCTCTGTCCCAGGAACCCAAGACACGGCCCCTCCGCCCCACGGAGTCCTGCTGCGGCCATGGCCCCCAAAGCCCCGGCAGAATATCAACGGCTCCTCCTCTAGGACGAGGTGACCCAGCCTGTGGAGCGAACTTCTCCCTCTTGCTTTGTTTGGGATCCTAACTTATTGTCCTGCAAACTGAGAGCAGAATATCAGCCAGGGGGTCAGGGAGTTGGTAGAACAGAGAAAGTGTATCGAGAACTGGAGTCCAAGACACTCTCAGTTTCGGCAAAGCTGGGAGCTTCATCTACAAGGCGGGGATGCCGAGACTTTGCAGATGAGGCGCCTACAGGTGCCGCAGACTCTGGGAGTGAAGCTGGAGCAAGGGTCCTGCCTGGGTGGGCTGCGGGGGGCTTGCTCTGCCTGTATCCCCGGCGTTGCCCCTCTTGTTTCACCTGTGGGAGACCGGAGCCAGGGCAGCCAGTGCCCTGGGACTGGACTCGGGTTGGGCCGTGCCTCCCTGCTGACCCCGGCCTGGCTTCGGGCCTCCAGTTCTTGCTCTGCCCTTACTAACGGTGCGGCTTTAAGAGTGTTGTGGAACCTTTTGGGGCCTCAGTTTCCTCATCTGTAAAATGGAGAGAGTAATTGTACCCACCTCGTAGGGTTACTGTGAAGATTAAATGAGATAATCCACCCAAAGGACTTTAAATCATGCCAGGCACAGAGGGGAAGCTCAGCAAGTGTTTGCTATTACTATTATTACTTGAAAAAACTATAGTCGACGTGGAGGACGGCGATTATTTGACTTAGAAGCGGGACGGGGAAGCCTTCTTGTAATTAGTGGCCATTAGTTATGTATAACACATATACGTATTGCTTTCATTCCCGAGCTTTAACGTAGGACGTGAGCCCCTGGGAGATGTGGGGTCTTCCTGAGGACAGCCCCCTTCCGAGACCCCCAGTGTCCCGGGCTAGGGGGAGGCCTCCCCTGTGTGAGGTGCCCAGGGCAGGGCCCAGGGTCTGACCAAGCAGGGCTCCCCCACCTGCTGCCCGGGAGGGGCCTGGGGCGGGCCGTGTCTGCGGACTCTGCCGCTTTCACCCTGTGAAAGAGGCTTGTTAGGAGATCGGCAAAGGCCCATGGGGCCCGCTGCCTCATTAGTTTTCCATTTGGACTCAGCTGCCAGTGGGAGCCTTCCCAGTGGTGCAGAGATGACGTTTGGTGCGGGCTCCACGCACAGCCCCATAAAAGCCCCCCCTTGATTTGCTGTCCCTGTCACTTCTTGTCACAGCAGCCTTCCCGGCCTAATCAGGGCTCTCCAAACCCTTCAGACGGCAGCGGTTGCCACGGTGACAAAATGGCCCATCATAGTCCCTGCCTACTTCAATAAATGAAGGCTGGGACGGAGGCTTCCGAAGGATAACGGGCAGTTGAGAGGGAGGGGGAGAAGGGGTGCTGGTGAGGTGATGGGGGACCGAGGGCCGCAGGCACCTCCCCTCCTGTCTGTCTCAGGGTCGGGACAGTGGGCTGGTACACATTCAAAAGCCGGCTTTCCGGAAGAAGCCAATGTAAACGTGCACGTGTGTTACGGTCCTGATGGTGGATGACAGTAGCGCACAGCTCACAAATAAGCTCACAGATGTCGTCCTCCTGACTCGGCAGCAGCAGGTCCCCCCACACAGCTCTTGGAGGCCTTCCCGACTCACCTGTGGTCTATCTGTCATGAGTGTGGCTGCAAGGTGCACGCTGACACTTCTGCTCAAGTTCAGGAGCAAGAGGGAAGCCCAGCCAGGAAGGCAGAACATCCCCGTGTGCCGTGTCAGGACACGTGTGGCTTCTTTGCTGAATTGAGTAAGAGCTGTAGAATCCGGACGAATATTGCAAGGCTTTGGGGGTCTATTCATAACAGATTGGCTGCAGACCTCTTCAGGTTTGATCTGCATGATTCACCTTTTAAGCCCTAGACAATCGACACAGTCCCCCGGCCCCTCAGGGGGCCGATGCTAACGACCGTGGTGTGAACACTCCCACGTAGCCTGTTTGCAGCTTGCCCGTGAGCGGGGAGCACCAGCCAGGGGCCCAGGGTGCCTCCCCATGTGCTCGGTCACGAGGGTGCTTCTCCCTGAGAGACAAGCCCTCCACCTCATGCCTGGACTTGAACTTGGGTCGCAGCCAAGGGCTCCAGTGCCTTTGGGAAAATACTGACCTTCCTCACGCCTCCACTTTCTCCTCTGTAAAATGGGGGTAATTACACCTAAAAGTGATAATCAAAATATTTGGTGACCAGTAAAGCACCCAGCAACTGGAAGGGCGCAGGTTGCAGGGAGTGGGTGGCTGTGCCTGCAGGGGGCCCTAGGAGGCTGGAGCAGCGGCCTCGACCGGCTGGAGGCAGGGCATGCTGGTGTTTGACCTCCAGGGTGGCCACAGCAGCCAGCGGCACGAGGGAGCCCGGCTCACGTCTGCTGCCACATCATCCTGGGAGGCCGTGTCTGCAAATCACAGAGGGTGCTGCCAGGAGCATCCGGGAGGACAGCAGGCGACAGTGGAGACGCCTCTCCCCGCTGCCTCCCCCGCCATCCCTGTTCCTGTCTCTCCCTCATCTCTCCTCCTGTCCCTCTCTCCCCATCTCTGTATCTGTCTCTTTCTGTCTCTCTCTCTCCGTCCCCCCTCCCCTTCCCATCTCAGGATGAGAGTGACCGGCTGGGCCTCGGGCCTGGCCAGCTTCCCTGTGCTTGCTCCACAGCTGATGCGACAGATCGGGCCAAGGACCGGGTCACCCAGGGTCCGTCTGGCCCTCACTGTGGTCAGGGCCTAGGCAGTGGGAGCGAAATATTGGGCGATGGGACTGCCAGTCAAGAATCAAGATGAGCCGAGGTGAATCCAAGGTGGACACGAGCTGAAGCAGGGCCACTCGGCTGGCTGGGGGCCCCTGAGTATCCCTCCAGGCAGTGCAGGTGGTGTGGCAGCAGCAGGACTGGGAAGGGGCCAGACCTCAGCAGAGGATTGGGGGTGGCGACCCCAGTGCCAGCGTGTCCCCCATGGGGAAGGCGAGGCAGCCAGAGGCAGCCTGAGGTCCTTGTGGCCGAGTGGCCTCGACGTGCCCTCACCTTCTGCCAAGAAGTGTCCTCCCGGCTGGGGGGGGCCACAGGGATGGACTTCCACCTGCCTGCCAGGGGGCAGCAAGCAGAAATGGGGACACCAGCATCCGCCTGAGGGACAGAAATTGCAGGGCTCACCCTGGCTTTCAGCTGGGGAACCAGCTCCCTTGTCACTCTGCTGAGCGCCTGAGGCCTGCGGGCAGCCCACGTGACCTCTTGGGCTACCCTCTCCCCTGGCTGCCTCTGCTGCCTTGCTGCCCCGGAGGTCGTGTCTGGGCTCCTGGAGGCCTGCCTTCCTTGGCTGTGCCCGTCTCTTCCCATCATAAGGCTCCAGCCGCCACCTTCTCCCCAGGGTGTCCTCTGCTGTGAAGGGCCCTCCCATTCTCCGCCCACACTGCCCTTCCTCCCAGCAAGGCCAGCTGTGGTCTTGCCTCCTACAGGCAGGCTTCCAGGATTGTCCCCACTGGTGCCTTGTCTCCTTCCTCCTCCTCTAGGGATACCCAGCATGACCGGCCCCCCACTCGGGCTTCCTGTGGGGGAGTGCTACTTTCTCCCTTCCGTGTGCTGTAGTGGGGTGACTGGTGTCCCCGCGGTGCACATCCATCCAGAACCTCGCCCAGCAGGTAACTCACTCAATAGCATCTGCGCACGTTAGTGCAGGGAAACGTGCACCGTGCAGATCCCCCGGGGCGGAGCATCTTTGCGGATGCAGTGCCCCTAATGGGTCTGCAGGCCGCGGGCTTTACCAGCTGCTGCTGTGCTCTGATGCGCACCTTTTGGTTAAGTGAATAATTCACCATGACACGGTCCCACTCAGCCGTCGGAGCAGCGCACCTGGCTCCCGGGGGGCCCAGGTGGGCCGTGCTTCATGGCCCATTCAGGTTCTGCCCCCCCCCCCCCCCATATCATCCCTCCAGTGCCCCTCCACCTCCAACCAGAGTGAGCACCAGGCTCCAGGGGACAGGAGCTCACTGCCTGGTCCCCTGACGCTGGAAGGCTGGGCTCTGCAGGTTCATCCTCAGAAACTCAGAGCCAGTGAGTTCTTGACCCAAGCATTTATTAAGCACCTACTGTGTGCCGGGCACCGTTGTAGGAGCTGGAACATGGCTGCAAGCTCCCTGCTGTGTAGGTGCAGGTGGGAGGATGAACAGGAGCAAACGTGTGATAAGACGGAGGTGGGTGGTGCGCGTCGTCCAGGATGGGGCCAGGCGTCTGGATGGCCTCTCCTTGGCTGGAGGCTGGGAGCACTGCTGGGAGACACCTTTGATCTTAAGGGGCGTCTGAGCTGCCCTCCATTGGTCTCAGATTGTCGGGCTGGTTTGAAGCCCTGTGAGAGCACAGCTCTGCCAAACGTGCCAGGCCACTGGTGGGTCCTGGCCGCGGAGGGCCTGGCCGTGTCATTTCGTCCCCTGCAAACCCTGGTCACTTCCATTATTCATTTGGAAAAGTAACGCGTAGACTTGGTTTTTAAAAAAATGTAAGCAGGGCTTCCCTGGTGGCGCAGTGGTTGAGAGTCCGCCTGCCGATGCAGGGGACATGGGTTCGTGCCCCGATCCGGGAAGATCCC
This sequence comes from Platanista minor, assembly GCA_004363435.1. NCBI lineage: Eukaryota > Metazoa > Chordata > Mammalia > Artiodactyla > Platanistidae > Platanista > Platanista minor. Next base: position 36,057 of record RJWK010015658.1, read on the forward strand.
ACACGCCGCGGAGCGGCTGGGCCCGTGAGCCATGGCTGCTGAGCCTGCGCATCCGGAGCCTATGCTCCGCAACGGGAGAGGCCACAACAGTGAGAGGCCCGCATACTGCAAAAAAAAAAAA
>RJWK010015659.1:0-36177 GCA_004363435.1 Platanista minor
CGGCTGCTTCCCACTAGCTATCTATTTTACGTTTGGTAGTGTACATATGTCCATGCCACTCTCTCACTTTATCACAGCTTACCCTTCCCCCTCCCCATATCCTCAAGTCCATTCTCTAGTAGGTCTGTGTCTTTATTCCTGTCCTGCCCCCAGGCCCTTCACGACACTTCTTTTTTCCTTAGATTCCATATATATGTGTCAGCATACGGTATTTGTCTTTCTCTTTCTGACTTACTTCACTCTGTATGACAGACTCTAGGTCCATGCTTTCTCTTTTTCATGCCTGTTGTTAAGGTTTTGAGATGTTTTGAAGCTAAGATGCCAAGATATGATGCCATCCCATTTTATTCCTTTCCTTAAGATTATCCAAAACAGTAATTTAATGTGCTATTTTAGAATTTTCCCTTTACTTTGATTACTACTAGGGGCTTAACAGCCTGCAGCTTTCCAAAACCTTATTTATCTTATTTTTTAAAAATCTGCCGTTTTTTGTTTTCTGACATTTCTCCTTCATTTCTGCAATCTCAAATATTTCAGGGTTTTGGTGATCATATCAGAAAAGCCTGTTTTTGGTTTGTTGAGACAGCTGTTCTTAAGAAAGCTTTTCTTGTTATAATACATAATCAACATAGAAACTTTTTATTTCTATGTTCACACTTTTGTATATATTTAATACTACTCTCTTAGATTTATATCACAGGTATCCTTTAAATTTTTGAAAACTAATTTTTGAAGTCATAATTTTATTTTCCAAGTTAAAGTATTTCTGGGGTTCTACTCACTATTGACTCAATATTTTTTTCTTATTCTTTTTTTCAAATTATACTGCATGCATATATGCACAGACAACACCACCAACTTGATTTGGATGACTTTTGTAAGTTTGCATTTGATAGCATATCTGGAGAAATTTAAATAATTCTCTTGTGCAAGACAACTTTTGTTCAGTTAGTCTCTTATTAATAGTTTCTTTTCCTGAAGACGTTAATTGTTACCTATACAATGAACCCAGCTTCTAACACTTTGAACATGAAAAGCCTCATGTTCTTCCCTGAGTGCTAAAGGCCTGCCTGTTCCTGGACACACTGCTTCCTTGCCAACAGGCTAGCAAACATTTATTTACAACTGACAACAGGTACATCCCTCCTGCTGATTTTGCCCAAAGTTTTTTCAATCCTTTTGACATTCAACCTACAAAGTATACAATTAGAAAGCAATATAACAATTAAGAATTATACTTCTTCTTAATGTCTCCAAACTTATTCCAAAATAAATGCACAAAAAAATTTCTGTCTTAATATTTATAATTTCAAATGCTTTAGTGTTGTGTAATTATTCCTGAGAGGTACAATGTGTGAGTTATTTACATGAGATGAATAGGTCCATGAATTTATAAGTACATGCTCCATTACACTCAAAGTGTATTACTTCTTAATTTACATCTTGCTTTGGGCCATGCAGAAGATTATCCTGACAATTTTTAAAGAGCTGTTCCAAAATCTGTAGAGTCCTCTCCCAAGGCTCTTTTTTATTTTCTGATTTGAAAATCATTTGGTGGGTAGAAATTTCACCGTGCATTGTCAGATAAATTTCACATTGATCATATTTGGCTTATGGCAGTATGGTGGTTTCAGAAGAAGAAGAAAGCATACAGCCCATGACTTACTCTAGTGGGACAGGGAAATATAGAGCTAGAATAGAAAGAATATAATTGCATTCTTATGAGCAATCATGTAAATATATTACTAACAATGTTCTTTAAATAGCACAGTCAAATGGAGAAAGAAGAAAAAGGATCAGAAGCCAGACTAAAAAATCATTTTATCTGACTTCCAGACGGCTCTAGCTAACAATTTGAAAGCATCAACTTTATGTGTCTGCCTAAAATGCAACCGGTATAATTAAGGATATCATTAACCAGAAAAAAAAAAAAAAAAAAGATTAAAACGTTTGAAGCTTGAGGGATTTCCCTGGTGGTCCAGTGGTAAAGAAGCCACCTTACAATGCAGGGGACACAGGTTCAACCCCTGGTTGGGGAACTAAGATCTCACATGCCATGGGACAACTAAACTGTCACACCACAACTACTGAGCTCATGTGCCTCAACTAGAGAGGGTGCATGCTGCAAACTACAGAGCCCATGTGCTCTGGAACACACATGCCACAACTACAGAGCTCTTGCACCCTGGAGCCCGTGCACCACAGCTGGAGAGAAGCCCACACACCACAAGGAAGGATCTCACATGCCTCAATGAAGACTTCATGTGCTGTAACTAAGACCCAACACAGCCAAAAATAAATAAATAAATAAGTCTTAAAAAAAAAAAAAAAACTTGTAAAGCTTGAGAAATAAATGTTGCTTCTAAACAAAATGAATTATTTCAGAAGCAAAAGAGATTTCATATACCAAAAGTAGCATGTTTGTCACTGAATTCATCATTTAAAATAATTCAGAATAATCAGCATTTTCTGTGAGAAAATGGGAGAAATATGGGAGTTATGATTCTCTTATTTATCATAAATTCATTAATTTGATCAAAATTTAGGCAGCACTTGAATGAAAAATTGGGAAATGACGCTAAAAAACCTGACTTTGTCACAAACTGGTTATATATCTTTGGGAAACCTTTTTACGCTTTCTCTGTGTCACCTATAAAATAAGGTAAGTATAATAGCAGTGGTCAGAAGACCATTCTTGTAACTTCAGGATTTTTTTCTAACCTGCTACCAAGCATATTCTTTGTAATTCCGTACAGAAGAACAATAGAATTTTCTTTCCAGTTAACAGACTTTAAATTCATTGTATAGAAAATAAGTGATTGAAAGCTTACTCTTTGATCATTAAATCGTTTCCATACAAGAAAAATGCCTCTTTGAGTATCTAAGGGAATGTTTCCCAGGTTACACATTCTCCCTGCCCTTTTCCACATTTGTGAATCCCAGAGATCCTCTTGCATTGAGGAGGTTTGTGGAAAGCAAAGATGGTGAAGCAGTTGATGGCCGTGTGTATTTTGAAAAGGTCACAAGGTATCTAATGTGAACCTCTTCCTAACCCAGTTGAATAACACTTGTTTAGATTGATTTAACATTTTTATTTATGTTTTCATCTTTTTTAATCTGTATATTATTTTTCGTATTCTTTTCCATTATAGTTTATTACAAGATATCAAGTATAGTTCCCTGTGCTATATAATAAGTCCTTGTTGTTTATCTATTTTGTATATAGTAGTTTGTATCTGCTAATCCCAAACTCCTAATTTATCCCTGCACCTTCCCCTTTCCTCTTTGATAACCATAAATTTGTTTTCTATGTCTCTGAGTCTAATTTTGTTTTGTAAATAAGTTCATTCATATCATATTTTGTTTTGTTTTGTTTTTTTCATTATCTCACACATACATGTATTTTAGTAGGGATTATTATTATTATTTTTTGCTTCACAAATGTTGTGTTAGTTTCTGTTGTATAACAAAGTAAATCAGCTATACGTATACATATATTCCCCTATCCCCTCCCTCTTGCTCCTCTCTCCCACCCTCCCTCTCCCTCTCCTCTAAGTGGTCACAAAGTAACAAGCTGATCTTCCTGTTCTATGCAGCTGCTTTCCACTAGCTATTTTACATTTGGTAGTATCGTATTTTAGATTCCACATATAAGTGATATTTGTCTCATGATTTTTAAAATTTTTATACACTTTTTAAAGGTTACTTTACATTTACAGTTACTACAAAATATTGGTTATATTCCTCACGTTGTACAGTATATTCTTGAGCTAATCTTACACCCAATACTTTGTACCTCTCACTGTCCCACCCCTATGTTGCCCCTCCCTCTCAGAAAAAGACAAATACTGTATGTTATCACTAATATGTGAAATCTGACAAATACAACAAACTAGTGAATATAACAAAAAAGTAGTAGACTCAGATATAGAGAACAAACTAGTGATTTAACACTTTTTCAGAGTATACGTAACTGCATGGACTGTTTTCTTGACCCTCTCAAAGCAAGAATATCAGCCATATATACAAATTCACAGATTTTTTATGTGTTAACATTTGTATGTGGACTTCTTGAAATTCAATCACTTTTAATTATGGCTTTTGTGAGTCATCACTCTTGAACTTGAAAAATAACAAGCATTAAGGCTAACTTGAACTGTTTGCTCACCATAATTATGGATATGTCATACCTTTACATTATACCCAATAATTTCATGTCATAAACATTCATTAAATATTTAGAATCTCTTTGACACATAGGACCTTTTACTACATACAGTTGTCTTCTTCCTCCTTTCCATGTTTGTGCATATAAATCATGGGAGAAAGGTGTTCTCTAAGAAGAGGTTCACTGAGACTATGGAGCGTTCATTACAGAGAAGCCAAATGAAATGGCCCAGGGCTTTTGTGCCAGCCCAGATGTTTATCCTTATCAGGGCCCTTATCAGGGTTACTGATACCTGCAACACAGGACAAAACACTCATGTGTGTCCATAATCAATCACTTTTTCTCCCTGTAGCCAAAGTACATGGGCAACCAAATCACGACCAAAGTTGTTTGGTGAGTGTGGAATGACAGCAAAGCGAGTTTAATGAGTTAATATCCAACCACTTCAAGCTAATGTCATATAACAGCAGTATCACTGGTTATGTCCCAAACATAGAAGCACACATCTCTTCAAGTTCCCATAGAAACCACTGTTGGAAGGAATTGCATGTATATTAAATATTTGTATCTATAGATTATATACATAGCACATGGAATTTTTGTAATATGAACAACACAAGGTAAAGCTTCCCCAAATTTTTCTCCACCTCAGATATGAATATATTGATCAATATATTGATATATATTGATAAACATCTATATGTATTGAATAGCTCAAACTTTATTTTACTTATCTCTTTAAAATCTTTCAACCACTTTGATTTTTCAGAGAATAACCAATTTTTATCATGGTCTGCAAGGTCTTGAATAATATACTAATTTTAAAAACTTCTCCAGGATCTTGTTTCATCTCTCCAACCATAAAAGTCTTTTTGCAGCTTCTTACAAGTTTTCATCTCTCCTGCCTCTGACCTTTTAGCACACTGTCCTCTTACTGGAACACTTCTATTTCCACTTGGTTTTCTAGCTAAGTCCTATCCATATTTTAGCACATACTTTAAGTGCTACTTCTCCAGGTGAAATCTCCTATCCACACCCAATGCTTACTCTTTGTTAGAACAGTGGTTTTTGATACCTGCAATGACACATGATATATTTTTAATAAAATAATTAATGAATAAATGATTCCTTTTCTATGCTTTTATTGAATTCTAAACTCATTTTAGAATAGTACATTTCAAATAAAATATAGATAAAGTAACTTCAGGTTAAGCCCTGTTCCGAAACCTTCTTTGCCTCTTCCAGGTGACTTTTCATTATTAGTATTTTTTAAAACATATTTACTTAATATTTTTAACCCCATTTTAAAGTAACAGATTTACAGAACAGCAAATCTACTCAAATGTGTAAGAACTGACACTGAAATTAGTAAGTTTTCATATTGTTTCTTTTTTCCCATTGCATTTCTTCTTCTTTCACAATGATATCTAACTCTTCAGGTTCCTGGCCCAGCTCCACTTCCTTCTCTGCTCCACAACACTTAGTATTGAGCTTTTGCTCTCCATCCTTGTTGTCATCACATCGTCTTTATTGCTGACAGGGATGGAGCAGTAAAGGCCCTTGTGGAGGAGGCCCATTATTACTCAGGGACAGATATATTCTTAACAGCAGCTCTGAGATGACTACAGATATTATCCTTCTTTTAAAAAATTAATGGTCTTACACAATCTCTAAAATGACTTTTTTTCTAGCAAATGTTAGAAGAATTGAATCCAGGAAGCCTTCAATTGGGCCTCTTCTATAATTGGTGTTCAGAAAACATGTGTTTCATGGTGCAAGACTGCAAGAGTAACCAATAATCTCTGTGTGTATTTATGATATGTTAGTATTAATGCACTGAAAAGCTGCAAACATCTTGAGATAGAGGCACTGGATAGATCTTTAGTCAGTGTACTTTCAAATCTGCCCAGGAGAGAGGTTGCCAATACGGGCAAACAAGGTTATCAATAACCATACACATTATGATGTGTATAACCATTTTCCTTTCTCTGAGCTAACATTCTTTCCTTGTGGCAATGCCATCCTTATTCTACTATTTTTTAAGTTTATTTATTTTATTTTTGGCTATGTTGGGTCTTCGTTGCTGTGCACAGGCTTTTCTCCAGTTGCAGAGAGGGGGAGCTGCTCTTCATCATGGTGCACGGTCTTCTCATTGCTGTGGCCTTTCTTGTTGTGGAGCATGGGCTCTAGGCATGTGGATTTCAGTAGTTGTGGCATGCAGGCTCAGTAGTTGTGGTGCATGGGCTTAGTTGCTCCACTGACTGTGGGATCCTCCCGCACCAGGGCTCAAACCCGTGTCCCCTGCTTTGGCAGGTATATTCTTAGCCACTATGCCACCAGGAAAGTCCTCTACTATCTTAGTAGCTTACTCTAATAAACAACGTGAAAATCGGTTATCAGTGTATACATCTGCATTTCTCTTGTAATTTAACATTTTCTGGGCTTTATAGTAGTCATTTGTTTGACTAATTGTTTATATCTTTTGTTAACCAGTAAGTATTTCCATTTTGTTAATAACTAAAGGAAATGGCTGTCAACTATATCTGGATTTTCTTAAATATGAAAAAAGTACAAAAAATACTATATTTGTAAAATGGCACCTATTTTGCCAGTATTAAAATGTTAGTCAAGAAATAATCATTGTTTTAGAAAATAATTTGATTATAAGAAAAAAATTAAAAATTAATTCTTTGAAAACATTAGATAATGTAGCCCTTTATGTTATGGTTTTTATATACAGTCAAATAAGTGGCCTCTCTTCTCTTTCTCTTGAAAAAATAATCATTTTGATTTGATGATTAACTTTAAAAAAATTAGATATTTCTCCTTTTGAGATTTACAATAAATATAATGGAACTTATATATAAATAGAATATGAGTGGAATTATGCCTCCTTTTTAAAAGATAAACTAAGAATTTTCAGCAAAAAAAAAAAAAAAAAAAATTGATCAAAAGGGATTCATTTTGACACTTGACCCAGGTTGATCCTATTCTTTTTCAGTAATTTAAATAAGAAATACCGAAAAGAGTAATTCAACTCTTAAGTCGGATATTGGAGTAGTAACATTAAGTGGAACCAGGCTGGAGTTGTCACCGTTGTATGCCAACCTTGCGCAAGCTCAGTGTGGATAAGCAGAGGCTAATCACATATGATTATCTCAATGGATGCAGAAAAAGCTTTCAACAAAATTCAACACCCATTTATGATAAAAACCCTCCAGAAAATAGGCACAGAGGGAACTTACCTCAACAAAATTAAGGTCATATATGAAAAACCCACAGCCAACATCATTCTCAATGGTGAAAACCTGAAACCATTTCCACTAAGATCAGGAACAAGACAAGATGTCCACTCTCATCACTCTTATTCAACATAGGTTTGGAAGTCCTAGCCACAGCAATCAGAGAAGAAAAAGATATAACAGAAATACAAATTGGAAAAGAAGAAGTAAAATTGTCACTGTTTGCTGATGACATGATACTATATATAGAAAATCCTAAAGATGCCACCAAAAAACTACTAGAACTAATCAACGAATTTGGTAAGGTTGCAGGATACAAAATTAATGCACAGAAATCTCTGGCATTCCTATACACCTACAATGAAAAATCAGAAAGAGAAATTAAGGAAACACTCACATTTACCATTGCAACAAAAAGAATAAAATATGTAGGTATAAACCTGCCTAAGGAGGTGAAAGATTTGTACTCAGAAAACTATAAAACACTGATGAAAGAAATCAAAGAAGACAAAAACAGAGGGAGGAATATGCCGTGTTCTTGGATTGGAAGAATCAATATTGTGAAAATGACTTTACTACCCAAAACAATCTACAGATTCATTGCAATGCCTATCAAACTACCAATGGCATTCTTCACAGAATTAGAACAAAAAAATTTACAATCCGTATGGAAATACAAAAGACTCCGAATAGCCAAAGCAATCTTGAGAAAGAAAAATGGAATTGGAGGAATCAGGCTCCCTGACTTCAAACTATATCACAAAGCTACAGTAATCAAGGCAGTATGGTACTGGCACAAAAACAGAAATATAGATCAATGGTACATGGTAGAATGCCCAGAGATAAACCCACATGGACATATGGGCACCTAATTTACAACAAAGGAGGCAAGAACATACAATGGAGAAAAGACAGCCTCTTCAATAAGTGGTGCTGGGAAAACTGGACAGCTACAGGTAAAAGAATGAAATTAAAACACTACCTAACATCATACACAAAAAATAAATTCAGAATGGATTAAAGACCTAAATGTAAGGTCAGACACTGAAAAACTTGTAGAGGAAAACATAGAAAAAACACTTTCACATAAACCACAGCAAGACTTTTTTTGACCCACATCCTAGAGTAACAGAAATAAAAACAAAAATAAACAACTGCATTTTTCGGTTTGGAATATCAAAAAGTTTTAGTTTTATTCTAAGTGTAATGAGAACTTAGCTTCTAAAGAGATTGGTGCTCTTCTTTCTGCTATTGTAATTCTGGACCACAAGTGGATAATGGATTAATCATGGTCCTATTTGTGTATGTTTTGTGGGCCCAAATTTTTGCTCTCCCAGGTACCCTGTGAAATCTGCATTTGGCTTTATGGCCCTTGCTTCCAGGAGTTCTTGGTGTCTGGGAAGTTACAAGTTCAGAAGAGGGTCTTTCAGTACCTCACATCAGCCACCTGAATGCTCTGGAAGACTATACCTATACTTATTTCTCCCTAGTGTTCTGTAAAATGTTAGCTGAATGGTGCTTCAGCCTTTATACTTCTGTGCTACAGTACCTCTCCAGCCATTGTGGTTTATGACGTGTGCTTTTGGGGATACCCAGGGGGAAGTGACCCTCACAATATCCCTTCCTCACTCTAATCACAGTTCAGCCCAGGATCTAGACTGTTATTGGAGGATTTCCCTATGGTGTATCCTCTCTGATCTAGTCAGCATTTTCTTCTTATTATCAGCCTTTTTTTTTTTAAGTACTCTAAGGATAGAGGGATACTTTCATTTCTTTGTTGAGAGAAAATGGGTTTCCTGTTTTGAGCCTGAGCCTAAAACAGTTCCCTTATAGCATAGCTGTATGATTTTTCCCTTGATAATGATGTTAATGTTTCTCCATGACTCGTGGCTAGGAGCAATATTGTTCAGTCATTTAATGGCTAATTAATTTTGAATACAGGTTTGCATTGAATTATATACAGGTTTGCATTGAATTATATACATTCCAGTTTTAAAACACAAGAAAGTATGCTAGAATCATATGGAAATGGTGCAGTTTTCCTAAATGAATTCATTTTATAAACATAGCTCTTGATAGGTTTTTTTTCCCTTTTTTGCTAATTTATGTTTATACTTTTTCTTTTTCTGTTGAAAATATTGTCTTATGGCTTCATTCAATGAAGAAGAAAACTGGTTTCTTTACCAAAACAATCTTTTCATCATATTAAAACCTATTTTTTAAAGTTTTTGTGAGCATCAGTTTTTTCTTGTTGATAAACACATATTTTATATGGTCAATAGCCGTGGTTATTTGTTTCTGTTTCCTATTGAAGCTCTTTCTTTTAAGGCAATGTGAAATGAAATATAGAATAATATAAAACTCAGTCTCAATAAAATATTATAAATACAATTCAAATCATGTTAAATATGTCATTTTAGAGATAGCAGTCCTTCATCCCACACCAAAATTTTATTTAATTTAGTGTAAAAGAGTAGAAATTTTTATACAAGTGGTTCCCACATTTAGATATTGACACTATTATATATGATTGTGTTTGATTAGTTCCTTCAGAAAATCCTATTAAAATCATAAGTCAACTTTGACTTTTAATCTGTTAGTCAATTTCTGTAACTAATGAGAGATATCATAAAATACAAAATAATGTTTAAATTCAGATTCCAAATTCACCTTTTAGTACTTGTATTCTGTTAACAGGAAGCCACATATGGTAATTTTTATTTGGAAAATGATTCAAACTGGATTTCCCATTATTTAATTTAAAAAGTAATACAAAATTTAACCAAACTATTTGCTTAGATAGTCTGTGTTAAAGATTTTGCTGACTCTCTTTACTAGTATTTGAAAACGACGTGAAATTAACTTTTTGTAGGAAAAAAAAAGTCTACCAAGTAAAATAAGGACTATTAAATTTGAAAGTATAAAAAAATTGAAAGTATGCATACACACATGGAATCAAGAGTTGTTTTAGGGTCTTTAATTAGTGTAAGCTATAAATAGAAAATGTTTACTTTGCATCAGTAGTATTCTTTATTGTATTATCAGTATTATTATTATACGCAAAAACTCCAAACCTTAGACTTTAAAAGTTCTAAAAAGAGTTATACACGTGTTTTATCAGTTTATGAAAAGAAATGATGTTTACATTTAATTAATTGAAAATACTTGTAAATATGTATCACCTGGATTCAAGTTTCACTTTATTTCTTTGGCCCACACTGTCTTCCTAAATATCAAGCAGGTTCTAAATTAGAACTTAAGCACTGAGTCCACCTCTCTCATTAACTGCTTGTGTGACTAATGTAAGTTGTTTTTCAACTTTATAAAAATCAACATTTTATAAATGAGCTACAATCCTAAAGTTAAAAATCTAAAACCTTGTATGGAGTCATATTTCTGACAGATTTGAATTTAGGTCTTAAGCTTGTTTGTTTGTTTTCCTGAGAAGATAATTCTAATACACTGTTAATGGATGCTGATTATTATTACTATTTTAGGCTCGTTCCCAAGAAACTTACATGCAAGGCACACAGACCTTGATCACAAACAAGTTCAATAACCACAAAGTGATTTCCTTTTTTACTTCCTAAGAGGTTGTTAAGTGAAAATAATGGATTATGCATGGGTGCTTGTCATAAAGACATTTCCACATAACTTAGCTGACATACCCAGCAGTTCTCTTAAACATAGTTTTGTAGCCTATGTAGGATGCCAGAATATTTCACCCTAAAATATGTCTCTTTGACATAAATATTACTTTGAACTGAAGGCAATTAAGAAGCAGCAAACTCAGAACAAGCTCCCTCTTTTCTGCCTAAAGGCAGGGCCCAAATTTTCCATTTACTGGACACACTCTCCTCAGGCCAGGGGTGGCACCAGCAGAATCTGCAAATGAACCTTCTCACTCCATTACTTTCCTCCCATATGTTTACCCTTGTACAGTTTGCCACCCTTGGAAGCCTCGGACTTCTTTCTTTCGTCTTTTCATTTCTCTACAAATTGACGATTCATAGTTGAAGATGCTATATAAGCTACAGTTCTAAGCTGCTGTGTTGAATTATGTTTTTGTTGAGATTTCTTCCAGATGATGAGACCAGAACACATTATTAAACTGTTAGTTTTTCTCTTGTAAAACTTTTTGTTGAAGAGCCCTAGATGAAAACCTAAAATAGGTAAGGTTCTGTTTCCCTTATAACTACATGTGCATTAAAATCCCAGAGGTTTTTCTCAAACATTGGTTTGTGGCTTACATGTCTATTAGAACCCCAGGTGTTTTTATTTTGCACTATCATTCATCCCATCATGACAATTATTTTGAGATTATTATGAACAGCTAGAAGCCTTGAAATAAGGAAACCTTTCATTTTTCCACAGTAACGCTGAGGTTCCAGTGATATCTCCAGAGGCCTCACTAGGTCAGATGGGAGCCTTGACTATTCCTGCTGCAGATATATAGTAAATGTCTCTAAATCTTAAATGAGAATGTATAATATAAAAGATACAATGAAATCTATTTGTCATTGGAATTGTATCTGATTTTTCAGAAGAAATCTGACATCATTTGACAGACATATTTTAATGCACAAGGACAAAATTTTTTTAATAAAAATAAAAATAGTTATTGGCACTCAAAGAAAAAAATACACAAGGTTCAGAGAAGAAAAATGATCTTGCTTTCAATGTTCCAGTGTATATCCTGAGGAGAGGTGGTGTCTCACCTCCTTTGTGGCTCATACCCTGTAAAGCTGTGCACATATTTGGTGACAGTGTTGGTAGAACTAGTAATGGTGCTAATGAAGTATACTTTTTGAGCTGCCTTTGATTACAATATGGCAAACCTTTCAGAGTAGAAACTGGAAAAAGTTTATCTCATCCATTTCCTGGTACAACAGTTGGCTTCCTCCATTATTTCTCCTTTTGATGTTTCCCATTAATGTATTTTATTTTTCTAGTTTCCTTTTATTTCATTCAGTTTAAACACTTACTCAAAAGTACAGCCAGGATACCTTCAATATGGCAGAAGAGTAAGACTTGGAGATCACCTTCCTCCCCACAAATACATCAGAAATACATGTATATGTGGAAAAACAACTACAGAACACCTACTGAATGCTGGCAGAAGACCTCAGACCTCCCAAAAGGCAAGAAATTCCTCATGTACCTGGGTAGAGCAAAAGAAAAAAGAAAAAAAACAGAGACAAAAGAATAGGGATGAGACATGCACCTGTGGGAGGGAGCTGTGAAGGAAGAAAAGTTTCCACACACTAGGAAGGCCCTCCTCGGGCAGAGACTGCAGGTGGCGGAGGGGGAAGCTTCAGAGCCACAGAGGAAAGCACAGCAACAGGGGCTCAGAGGGCAAAGCAGAGATTCCCGAACAGAGGATCGCTGCTGTCCGGCACTCACCAGCCTGAGAAGCTTGTCTGCTCACCCACTGGGGCGGACAGGGTCTGGGAGCTGAGGCTCAGGCTTCGGAGGTCAGATCCCAGGGAGATGACTGGGGTTAGCAGTGTGAACACAGCCTGAAGGGGGCTAGGGCAACACAGCTAGCCAGGAGGGAGTTCAGAAAAAAGTCTGGACCTGCTTAAGAGGCAAGAGACCACTGTTTCTGGGTGCACGAGGAGAGGGCATTCAGAGCACCACCTAAATGAGTTCCAGATATGGACGCAAGCCGCGGCTATCAGCACAGACAACAGAGACAGGCATGAAACGCTAGAGCTACTGCTGCAGCCACCAAGAAGCCCATGTGTAAGCACAGGTCACTCTCCACACCTCCACTACTGGGAGCCTGTGCAGCCCACCACTGCCAGGGTCCAGTGATGCAGGGACAACTTCCCTGGAAAACACACGTGCACCTCAGGCTGTTGAAACATCAAGTCAGCCTCTGCTGCCACAGGATAGTCCCACATTCTGTACCCCTCCTTCCCCCTGGCCTCACTGATCCAGAGCCCCCTAATCAGCTGCTGCTTTAACCCCGTCTTCTCTGAGTGAAGAAGAGATGCCCTCCAGTGACCTACATGCAGAGGCGGGGCCAAGCCCAAACCTGAAATCCAGGAGCAGTGCAAACAAAGAAGAGAAAAGGAAATCTCTCCCAGCAGACTCAGGAGCGGTGGATTAATTCTCCACAATCAACTTGATGTACCCTGCATCTGTGGAATACCTGAATAGACAGCAAATCATCCCAAATTGAGGAGGTAGACTTTGGGAGCAATGATATATAAATATTTTTCCATGGTATCCTTTTGTGAATGTGTATGTGTATAATTCTTTCTGTGAGTTTGTATAGCTTTGCTCTACCATTTGTCCCAGGGTTCTGCCTGTCTGTTTTTTGTTGGTTTGTTTGTTTTTTGCTTCTTTTTTTGTTTGTTTAGTATAGTTTTAGCCATTTTGATCATTGATGGATTTGTTTTTTGGTTTGGTTGCTCTCTTCTTCCTTTCTCTTTTTTTCTTTTTCTTATTACTTTTTAATTATTTTTATTTTCATTAAATACTTTTTATTTTAATAACTTTATTATTATTATTTCTTTTTTTCTCCCTTTTCTTCTGAGCCATGTGGCTGACAGGGTCTTTTTGCTCTGGTCGGGTGTCAGACCTGTGTCTCTGAGGTGGGAGAGCTGAATTCAGGACTTTGGTCCACCAGAGACCTCCTGGCTACAAGTAATATCAAATGGCAAAAGCTCTCCCAGATTACTCCATCTCAAGATTAAGACCCAGCTCCACTCAACGACCATCAAGCTACACTGCTGGACACCCTATGCCAAACAACTAGTAAGACAGGAACACACCCCCACTTATTAGCAGAGAGGCTGCATAAAATCATACTAAGATCACAGACACCCTAAAACACACCACTGGAAGCGGTCCTGCCCATCAGAAAGACAAGATCCAGCCTAATCCACCAGAACACAGGCACTAGTCCCCTCCATCAGGAAGCCTACACACACACTGAACCAAACTTAACCACTGGGGGCAGAAACCAAAAACAATAGGAATAATGAACCTGCAGGCTGTGGAAAGGAGACCTCAAACACAGTAAGTTAAGCAAAATGAGAAGACAGAGAAACACACAGCAGATGAAGGAGCATGGTAAAAATCCAACAGATCAAACAAATGAAGAGGAAATATGCAGTCTACCTGAAAAAGATTTGAGAGTAATGGTAGTAAAAATGATCCAAAATCTTGTAAATAAAATGGAGAAAATAAAAGAAAAATTTAACAAGGACCTAGAAGAACTAAGGAGCAAACAAACTATGAAGAACAACAAAACAAATGAAATTTAAAATTCTCTAGAAGGAATCAACAGTGGAATAACTGACGCAGAAGAGTGGATAAATCAACTGGAAGATAAAATAGTGGAAATATCTATTGCAGAGCAGAATAAAGAAAAAAACAATGAAAAGAATTGAGGACAGTCTCAGAGACAACTTGGACAACATTAAATGTAATAACATTCGAATTATACAGGTCCCAGAAGAAGAAGAGAGAAAGAAAGGGATTGAGATCATATTTGAAGAGATTATAGATGAAAATTTCCCTAAGATGGGAATGGAAATACTTAAGTCCAGGAAGTGCTGAGAGTCTCATACAGGATAAGTCCAAGGAGAAACACGATAAGACAAATATTAAACAAACTATCAAAAATTATATCCAAAGGAAAAATAATAAAATAAACAAGGGAAAAACAACAAATAAAATGCAAGGTAATCCCCATAAGGCTAACAGCTGACCTTTTAGCAGAAACTCTGCAAGCCAGAAGGGAGAGGCAAGACATATTTAAAGTGATGAAAGGGAAAAAACCTACAACCAAGATTAAACTACCCAGCAAGGATCTCATTCACATTCAAAGGAGAAATTAAAAAATTTACAGACAGGCAAAAGCTAAGAGAAATCGGTACCACCGAACTAGCTTTACAAGAAATGTTAAAGGAAATTCTCTAGGCAGGAAACACAAGAGAAGGAAACGACCTATAATAACAAACCCCAAACCATTAAAAAAAATGGTAATAAGAACATACATATCGATAACTACCTTAAATGTAAATGGATTAAATGCTCCAGCCAAAAGACATAGACTGGCTGAAAGGATTCAAAAACATGACCTGTATATATGCTGTGTACAAGAGACCCACTTCAGACTTAGGGACACATACAGACTGAAAGATATGGGATGGAAAAAATATTCCATGCAAACAGGAATCAAAAGAGAGTTGGAGTAGCGTTTCTCATAGCAGACAAAATAGACTTTAAAGGAAAGTCTACTACAGGAGACAAAGAATGACACTACATAATAATCAAGGGATCAATCCAAGAAGAAAACATAACAAATGTAAATATTTATGCACCCAACATAGGAGCACCTCAATACTAAGGCAAATGCTAACAGCCATAAAAGGGGAAATTGAAAGTAACACAGTCATAGTAGGGGACTTTAAAACCCTACTTTCATCTATGGACAGAACATCCAAAATGAAAATAAGTAAGGAAACACAAGCTTTAAATGATATATTAAAAAAGAGGGCTTAACTGATATTTATAGGACATTCCATCCAAAAACAACAGAATGCATTTTCTTCTCAACTGCTAATGAACTTTTCCAGGAGATATCATATCTTGGGTCACAAATCAAGCCTTGGTAAATTTAAGAAAACTGAAATCACATCAAGTATCTTTTCTGATCACAATGCTATGAGATTATATATCAAATACAGGAAATAATCTGTAAAATATACAAACACATGGAAGCTAAACAATACACTACTTAAAAAAGAAGCGATCACTGAAGAAATCAAAAAGGAAATAAAAAAATACATAGAAACAAATGACAATGAAAACACAATGACCCAAAACCTATGGGATGAAGAAAAAAGCAGTTCTGACAGGGAAGTTTATAGCAATAAACTCTTACCTCAAGAAACAAGAAACATCTCAAATAAACAACCTAACCTTACAACTAAAGCATTTCAAGAAAGAAGAAAACAAAAACAAACAAACAAACAAAAAACCCAAAGTTAGAGAAAGAAATCATAAAGATCAGAAATAAATGAAAAAGAAATGAAGGAAACAATTGCAAAGATCAATAAAACTAAAAGATTGTTCTGTGAGAAGATAAACAAAATTGATAAACCATTAGCAAGATTCATCAAGAAAAGAAAGGGAGAAGACTCAATTCAATAGAATTAGAAATGAAAAGAAGTCACAACTGACACTGCAGAATTGCAAAGAATCATGAGAGATTACTACAAGCAACTATATGCCAATCAAATGGACAACCTGGAAGAAATGCACAAACTCTTTAAAAAGCACAACCTTCCAAGACTGAACCAGGAAGAAATAGAAAATATAAACAAACCAATCACAAGCACTGAAATTGAGACTGTGATTAAAAGTCTTCCAACAAACAAAAGCCCAGGACCAGATGGCTTCACAGGCAAATTCTATCAAACATTTAGAGAAGAGATAATACCTATCCTTCTCAAACTCTTCCAAAATATAGCAGAGGAAGGAACACCACTAAACTCATGCTATGAGGCCACAATGATGCTGATAACAAAACTAGAGAAAGATGTCACAACAAAAGAAGACTATAGGCTAATATCACTAACGAACATAGATGCAAAAACCCTCAACAAAATACTAGCCAACAGAAACCAATGGCACTTTAAAAGGATCATACCATGGTCAAGTGGGTTTATCCCAGGAATGGAGGGATTCTTCAATATATGCTAATCAATCAATGTGATACATCGTAACAACAAATTGAACGATAAAAGACATATGATCATCTCAATAGATGAAGAAATACCTTTTGACAAAATTCAACACCAATTTATGAAAAAAACCCTCCAGAAAGTAGGCATAGAGGGAACTTCTCTCAACATAATAAAGGCTATACATGAAAAACCAACAGCCAACATCGTTCTCAATGGTGAAAACCTGAAACCATGTCCACTAAGTTCCGGAAGAAGACAAGGTCGCACACTCTCACCACTATTATTCAACATAGTTTTGGAAGTTTTAGACACAGCAATCAGTGTAAAAAAGAAATAAAAGCAATCTAAATTGGAAAAGAAGAAGTAAAGCTGTCACTGTTTGCAGATGACATGATAATATACATAACAAATCCTAAAGACATTACCAGAAAACTACTAGAGCTAATCAATGAATTTTATAATGTAGCAGGATACAAAATTAATGCACAGAAATCTTTTGCTTTCCTATACATTAATGATGAAAAATCTGAAAGAGAAATTAAGGAAACCCTGCCATTTTCCACTGCAATAAAATACTTAAGAATAAACTTACCTAAGGGGACAAAAGACCTGTATGCAGAAAACTATAAGACACTGATAAAAGAAATTAAAGATGATACAAACAGATGGAGAGATATACCATGTTCTTGGATTGGAAGAATCAACATTGTGAAAATGACTATACTACCCAAAGCAATCTACAGATTTAATGCAATCTCTATCAAACTACCAATGGCATTTTTCACAGAACTACAACAAAAAATTTCACAGTTTGTATGGAAACACAAAAGACCTTAAATATCCAAAGCAATCTTGAGAAAGAAAAATGGAGCTGGAGTAATCAGGCTCCTGGACTTCAGACTCTACTACAAATCTACAGTAATCAATACAGTATGGTACTGACACAAAAACAGAAATATAGATCAATGGAACAGGATAGAAAGTCCAGAGATAAACCCATACACATATGGTCACCTTATTTTTGATAAAGGAGGCAAGAACATACAATGGAAAAAAGACAGCCTCTTCAATAAGTGGTGCTGGGAGAACTGGACAGCTATATATAAATGAATGAAGTTAGAACACTCCCTAACACCATACAAAAAAATAAACTCAAGAGGGATTAAAGACCTAAATGTAAGGTCAGACACTATAAAACTCTTAGAGGAAAACATAGGCAGAACACTCCATGATATAAATCACAGCAAGATCGTTTTTGACTTGTGTCCTAGAGAAATGGAAATAGAAACAAAAATAAACAAATGGGACCTAATAAAACTTAAAAGCTTTTGCATAGCAAAGGAAACCCTAAACAAATGAAAAGACAACCCTCAGAATGGGAGAAAATATTTGCAAATGAAGTAACTAACAAAGGATTAATCTCCAAAATATACAAGCAACTCATGCAGCTCAATATCAAAAAAAAACCAAACAACCCAATTGAAAACTTGGCTGAACACCTAAATAGACATTTCTCCAAAGGAAATATACAGATTGCAAAGAAACACTTGAAAGAATGCTCAACATCACTACTCAGTAGAGAAATGCAAATCTAAACTACAATGAGGTATCACCTCACACCAGTCAGAATGGCCATCATCATAAAATCTACAGGGCAAATCTACAGGGCTTCCCTGGTGACGCAGTGGTTGAGAGTCCACCTGCTGATGCAGGGGGCACAGGTTCGTGCCCCGGTATGGGAGGATCCCGCATGCCGTGGAACGGCTGAGCCCGTGAGCCATGGCTGCTGGGCCTGCACGTCCGGAGCCTGTGCACCACAACGGGAGAGGCCGCAGCAGTGGGAGGCCCATGTACTGAAAAATAAATAAATAAAAATAAATAAAATAAAATCTACAAATAATTAATGTTGGAGCGGGTGTGGAGAAAAGGGATCCTTCTTGCGTGTTGGTGGGAATGTAAATTGATACAGCCACTATGGAGAAGAATATGGATGTTCTTTAAAAAACTAAACATGGGGCTTCCCTGGGGGTGCAGTGGTTGAGAGTCCGCCTGCCGATGCAGGGAATGTGGATTCGTGCCCCGGTCCGGGAAGATCCCACATGCCGTGGAGCGGCTGGGCCAGTGAGCCATGGCCGCTGAGCCTGCGCGTCCGGAGCCTGTGCTCCGCAACAGGAGAGGCCACAACAATGAGAGGCCCACGTACAGCAAAAAAAAAAAAAAAAAACCTAAAAATAGAAATACCATATGACCCAGCAATACCACTCCTGGGCATATACCCTGAGAAAACCATAATTCAAAAGAGTCATGTACCACAAAGTTCATTGCAGCTCTATTTACAATGGCCAGGACACAGAAGCAACAAAAGTGTCCATCAAAAGATGAATGGATAAAGAAGATGTGCCACATATATATAAAATGGAATATTACTCAGCCATAAATAGAAACAAAACTGAGTTATTTGTAGTGAGGTGGATGGACATAGAGTCTGTCATACAGAATCAAGTAAGTCAGAAAGGGAAAAACAAATACTGTATGCTAACACATATATATGGAATCTAAAAAAATAAATTTTTTCTGAAGAACCTAGGGGTAGGACAAGAATAAAGACGCAGATGTAGTGAATAGACTTGAGGACACAGGGAGGGGGAAGGGTAATCTGGGATGAAGTGAGAGAGTGGCATGCACATATATACACTACCAATTGTAAAATAGATAGCTAGTGGGAAGCAGCTGCACAGGGAGATAAGCTTGGTGCTTTGTAACCAACTAGAGGCATTGGATAGGGAAGGTGGGAGGGAGTCGCAAGAGGGAGGACATAGGGAACTATATGTATATGTATAACTGATTCACTTTGTTATAAAGCAGAAACTAACACACCATTGTAAAACAATTATACTTCAATAAAGATGTTAAAAGACAAAAAAACAAAAACAAAAACAAAAAACACACACACACATTTGGTAAGGCTTAAGTCCTGAGCTATTATTCTGAAAATTTTCCACAGTGGAGGACTTCAAAACAAAAAAAAAAACTTTCTATATATTCAGTACCTGGTAAATGCCAAGCAATTATGCGATCATCAATAAATATATAATGGAAAATTGTTTTTAAAGTACATCATTTTAGGTTTTCTGAAACAAATTCTTAGTGACTTTCTGATTGAAACTTCTCCATTAAGGGAAATAATTGATAAATATTCAATTATGTAAGTGCCAAATGGGTATAGTTTTTGCTTTTCCTGTAAGAATAACAAAAGCTACTCATATTTGTTCCTCTCCTTATGGCTACTCTTCCCTAGAAACCAATTTACAAAGGTCAGTAAACTATAGGTGTGGAGACTTAAATATTCTTTCATCAACTTGCATTATCTTTCACTAACAGTGTATTAATTACAACCTATGACATTATTATTTCATCCATTTATTCTATATGAAAATCAACAGTTCTGTATATACTTTTTATTCTTTCCACATTGGTTTTCATCTAAATTCACAATGAAGGCTTCTTTCAATAATAATCTATTTATAAAAATTTAAAGTGTACTTACTATGAATAGAATACACAAAAGCTGCATATTATGTATAATTTTTGAGTGAGAATATCAGTAAAATAAATTAATGTGCTCTATATGAGAAAGTAATATAAAAATCAAACAGTATAAACTTATTTCATTAATGTCTAAACCAATAAACTTTTTATTTCACTTTAAAATGAATTTTAGGGCTTCCCTGGTGGTGCAGTGGTTGAGAGATTGCTTGCCGATGCAGGGGACACAGGTTCGTGCCCCGGTCCGGGAAGATCCCACATGCCACAGAGCAGCTGGGCCCATGAACCATGGCCGCTGAGCCTGCGTGTCCGGAGCCTCTGCTCCGCAACGGGAGAGGCCACAACAGTGAGAGGTCCGAGTACCACAAAAAAAAAAAAAAAAAAAAAGAATTTTAAAATTACAATAAAAATACAGACTACTAATATTGTCAGCATTTAGTACAATCACTTGCTTCTTCTAGTTACTAATTCGTAAGTGCCCTTAACAGTACATTTTTCAGGTGGAATATTGCACTACCAAATATTGCTGTAACCATCCAGAGGGAAGATTTTTTTTTTTTTTTTTTGCGGTACGCGGGCCTCTTACTGTTGTGGCCTCTCCCGTTGTGCAGCACAGGCTCCGGACACGCAGGCTTAGCGGCTATGGCTCACGGGCCCAGCCGCTCCACGGCATGTGGGATCTTCCCGGACCAGGGCACGAACCCATGTCCCCTGCATCGGCATGCAGACTCTCAACAACTGCGCCACCAGGGAAGCCCCAGAGGGAAGATTTTTTAAACCTCAGTGTAAGTGGTAATCTGTAAACAGGTGAAAATACCCTCTAGGCACAAAGGTACCAAAAAGCTTTCACAAGATTTCCCATAATAAAAAAGAAAAAAAAATTACCTCTTAGTCATTGGGAAAATGAGTCAGAAGGTTTTTAATGGAAGGAAGGGGAGAGAATGAACATGGTTGAAAACTTACTATGCACCATGTAATTTATTTAATACATTACATTTACCATCTCAGTGAGATGTACAGACTGCTGAGAAGAAAACAAGACTTTTAAGAGAAAAATATATTTTGGAATATTATAGTTTTATAGCCACTTAGAATCACAACTAGACTCTTTATAATCAAAGTACAGGGCTCCATGTGTTTTGTTCCCAATCATACGTTTTGTAACAAGTGCCAACGCACATTGTAAGTGATAATAACTGTTGAAGGAATTAATATTAAACCAGGTTAGCACATCACAGTGCAGTTTAATAAATGATACTGATAAGTTCATCCTGATTTGCCAAGAAAATGTTAAATTTTATTGAATGTAGTCTATTTTAAATTTTATCTTCAACTAGTTCCTACATTAAAGGCTTCCATTCCCAAATTCCCAAGCAACTATATTTCAATCTACTGTTCATTCTAGTACCAAAAGTTCATTTGTTGACAAGATTGCTTCAGTTAAATATTGTCTGTGTGGGCTTCCCTGGTGGTGCAGTGGTTGAGAGTCCTCCTGCCGATGCAGGGGACACGGGTTCGTGCCCCGGTCCAGGAAGATCCCACATGCTGCGGAGCGGCTGGGCCTGTGAGCCATGGCCGCTGAGCCTGTGCGTCCAGAGCCTGTGCTCCGTGCAACAGGAGAGGCCACAACAGTGAGAGGCCCGAGTACCGCAAAAAAAAAAAAAATTGGCTGTGAAGGAAAAATAAGTGAGAATAACCCCATCAGTTAAATGTCAGGGGAAATAAATTTCTCAAAGATCTAGAATAAGACAAAACTTTTGTTAGCTTATTTAAATAAACTATTTAGCCACTTAATTTTTTTAGAGCCACAGAATGAGGCAAGGTATTACTTTTATTTCATGCATGAGAAAATTGTTAACTCAGGAACGTGAAATGTCATACATCTAGTTAAGTTAATCTAATCTTAATTAGTTGAATCTAACCACTAATTAGATTCAACTCCTATGTTACTTCAAGCCCAGGACAGTTCCATTTTACCCCTTTTCATTTGTGTTATATATTTATCTACAATATTATTCTTCTCTTTCCTTTTTTTTTTTTTTTGCAGTTATTTTTATTCTTGGTACAATTTTTAAAGTTACTCTGCATTTACAGTTATCACAAAATATTGGCTATATTCCCCATGCTGTACAGTACCTCCTTGAGTGTATCTTACACCCAGTAGTTTGTACCTCCCACTCCCCCACCCCTATATTGCTCCTCTCCTCCCACTGGTAACCACTAGTTTGTTCTCTATGTCTGTGGGTCTGTTGTATTTTTTAGATTCTACATATAATATCATACAGTATTTGTCTTTCTTTGTCTGACTTATTTCACTTAGGATAATGCCCTCCTAGTCCATCCATGTTGCAACAAATAAACACACACACACACACACACACACACACACACACACACACCACATCATCTTTATCCATTCATCTGTTGATGGACAATCAGGTTGCTTCCATGTAAGTAATGCTGCTATGAACATTGGGGTGCATATATTTTTTTGAAGTTTTGAGGGGGTGGGGGGGGTTGTTTCTTTTTTTCGATATATACCCAGGACTGGAATTGCTCTGTCATATGATAGTTTTGCTTTTAGTTTTTTGAGAAACCTCCATACTGTTCTCCATAATAGCTGCACTAATTTACGTTCCAGCCAAGTGTGCACAAGAGTTCCCTTTTCTCCTCATCCTTGCCAACATTTGTTATTTGTGATATTTTTGACAGTAGCCATTCTGACAGTGAGGTGATATCTCATTGTGGTGTTTATTTGTATTTCCCTGATGATTAGTAATGTTGAACATCTTTTCATGTGCCTGTTGGCCATCTGTATTTCCTCCTTGGAAAACATCTTTTCAGTTCTGTCCATTTTTTAATTGGGCTGTTCGTTTATTTGAGGTTGAGTTGTATGAGCTGTTTATGTGTTGGATATTAATCCCTTATCTATTATATCACTTACAAATATTTTTGCCCATTCTGTAGGCTGTCTTTCATTTTGTCAATGGTTTCCTTTGCTGTGCAAAACCTTTTAAGTTTAATTAGGTCCCATTTGTTTACTCTTGCTTTTATTTCCTTTACTTTAGGGGACAGATCCAAAAACAATATTGCTGTGATCTACCTCAAAGAGTGTCCTGTTTTTCCTTGCTACATAAACCCTTGTAAATATTGTGCATTTTCATTGGGATCCTGCATATCATTAATTTCTCCTTCTAATAGCTGTTAAAAACTCAGCTTCATTATAAGATTTTCTTAAATATTTGATATTTTAAAGGAACCACGACCTACCTATTTTATTCTTCAATATACATGTATTAACTTCCAGTGCTATAATTGTTTAATCACTCAAGTATTTCTCTACCAAACGATTGCTCTGTCTAGACTATAAAGAAATACTTTTATTTTCTTCTGTATTTCTTTTTGTCTGTATCTCAGTATTTCCTTTTATCTACTACACATACTAATATAGGCATTTTACTGAGAAGATTTTTTTCACTGTATTAAATACATACTTTGGGAGACTTCCCATGTTAGTACTGGCATGTAAAGAACTTGGAAGTCATCATTCCCATCCTAATGACAGGACAAAGCTGAGGAAACTGAAGCCAGTGACGTGTAGGACTTTTCAGAGAACTGAGGTGTAGGACAAAGCACCACTCTGACATTTAAAGGGAGAGATGAACCTAGGTGGTTGCAGCTGAAGTCTGCTTCCCAGAACAGAAGCTGCTGAACCATAACTGGTAGAAACATTTAAATGGCAATTTGATGAATTTAACATTTAAATTTGATGAATTTCTGGAGGCTGAGTGTTTACTAGATGGAGAGTGAGAAACTGCTGGGGCCCCAGTTTGAAGGAGACCTTAAACTTTGATGGGTTTGACCTTTAGGAAACCCATCAGGTTTCCATGGTGAAGAGTCAAGAGAAAGACCCTCAAGGGGGAAGGGGAGGAGTAGCCGTAGTAAAATATGTTTAACCTTGCTAAGGCTCTCCATAAAAAAGTCTTCTCTCTAGGACAAAAGACTTTATCAGAGCCTTATCTTGCCAAGAAGAAGGCATTTCCCTGACTTTTGACCCCTGTAGTTTCCTATCTCACCTAAGAGTGGAGAAACACTTGTAAAGGGCACACCAGGGATATAAGTCCACTGAGAAGCTGAGATTTAAATATAAGATTACGGAGTGCCTCCGAATCGGTTCATCTTACCACCATGTCAGCAAGACTCCTCTCTCACTATAGTGGTTTACAGCTGAAAGAGCTTCAAGGTGCACACTCTATCTGAGGAGGAATTCTTAGGGAAACCCAAGGGTTTCATGGGAGATATAAAGAAGGGCACTAAAGAAGTTTGAAACTTCTGGCACCTAACCTATAGCAAATACTGAATACTGAGCAACTACTAGCTTGATCAACATAAAACCTCATACTAAAAACTATATATGTCAGTTACTATTACCCAGTACAACACATCTGGCTTTAAACAGAAAATTACACAGCAGGCTAAAGAAAAGTAAATGCAAATACAACCTAAAGAGACACATTAAATATCAGAACCAGAATCAGATATGACAGACTTTGGAATTATCCAGCAGGAAATTTAAAGAAACTATGATTAATATCATGGTGCTAATGGAAAAAGTAGACACCATGAAGAACAGATGGATGATGTAAGCAGAGAGACAGAAATTCTAAGAAAAAATCAAAAGGAAGTGCTACTAATTAACAACCTTGAAATTAACAATTCCAGAAATGAGGAATTCCTTTGATGGGCTCATTGGTAGGATGGATGACCCTGAGAAAAGAATCAGCATGCTTGAAAATATGCAAGCGCAAGCTTTCCAAACTGAAATGCAAAGAAAGAACAAAAAGAATGAATAGAATAGAATATCCATAAACTTTGGGACAATTACAAGACGTGTTATAGACATATAATTGGAATGCCAAAAGGAGAAGAAAGAGATTGGGGCAGAAAAAATATTTGATATAATTTGAAAAATACTAACTAAGAAATTTTCCATATTAATAACAGAGAGCAAACCACAGATCTAGACAGCTCACAGGACACAAGGCAGTATAAATAAGTAACTTTGGTAAAGAGCACAATATACGTTATACAGATCATATTAATTCTTCTGATGAATGAAGTGGGAGGAGACATCCTGATTCCTAGTCAGACCCACTGAATATGAACTGGGGTTGTGATAGGAATGGGTTCTGATATTGAGGTCAGCTCTAAGTTGATCTAATTATAGGGCTTGCTGGGTTTTTTAATTTTTTTTAAACTTTATTTCGGAGTATAGTTGATTAACAATCTTGTGTTAGCTTCAGGTGTATAGCAAAGTGATTTAGTTATACATATACATATATCTATTATTTTTCAGATTCTTTTCCCATATAGGTTATTACAGAGTATTGAATATAGTTCCCTGTGCTATACAGTAGGTCCTTGTTGATTATTTTACATATAGTAGTGTGTATATGCCAATCCTAACCTCCCAATTCATCCCTCCCTCCACCTTTCCCCTTTGGCAACCACAAGTATAGGGCTTGTTTTTCTTGGTCTGTTAATATGAAGGAAATCCTTCACAGTGACAATGAAAAACAGAAAAACAGTTAAATTAGTTATAATTTTTATAGCTATTTAAAACCTAACACAAGTACAACTAAACTGTCAATTAAACCTTTTTATTTTGACATGCACTTTTTAATCTCAGTGGTAACCCTAAGAACAGAAAGGAGAATCATTTGCTCTCAGTAGCCACAGAAATCCAGAAGTAAATTAAGCCTTTACTTCT
This sequence comes from Platanista minor, assembly GCA_004363435.1. Classification (NCBI taxonomy): domain Eukaryota; kingdom Metazoa; phylum Chordata; class Mammalia; order Artiodactyla; family Platanistidae; genus Platanista; species Platanista minor. The sequence goes on from RJWK010015659.1 coordinate 26,434, forward strand.
AGTTTCATCAATGGAAACTTTTAAGATTTCCAAGGTATTTTCATGTTAGCTAGTTATGCTGAAAGAAAACCAAGGCAAACAAATCTGAAACCCTTGTTTGGATAGTTATACAGTTGATTCAAACAATCTAGTGGTTGGGTTAATGATCCTCTATACTGTCGAAAATCTGAGTGTAACTTTACAGTTGGCCCTCATCACCCGGGGTTCCCCCATACCCAGAGTTCTGGTGGTACTATAGTATATACTATTGAAAAAAATCCATGTATCAAAACAATGGACCAGTGCACTTCAAACCCATGTTGTTCAAAGGTCAACTGTATTTCTCTTCTTTTAGGACTGATGCCAGGTTGTCCTTATAGACAGAACACACAGAATTATTCCATGTTTTAGATGAAAGACTTTATTTCACCCAAGTGAATATTTTTTTAAAGAAACTTATTTATTCTGAGAACACAAGAGGAAGAAACTGACTTAGTGACTGCCTTCAAAAATTCCTGGAGACTTCCCTGGTGGCACAGTGGTTAAGGCTCCATGCTCCCAATGCAGGAGACCTGGGTTTGACTCCTGGTCAGGGAACTAGATCTCACATGCATGCCACAACTAATAGTTTGCATGGCACAACTAAGGAGCCCATATGCCACAACTAAGACCTGGTGCAACCAAATAAATAAATACATATTTAAAAAACAAACAAACAAAAAGAATTCCTGGTACTGCATTAATAGACATGGTAATACAAGAAAAAATGCAGCCCCCATCCTTGAGGAAATAATATATGAGTAATCATCTATTTTCTTTTCTTTTCTTTTTAATTGACTTGCTTTCCCCTCCAAAATCACGTACCAGCAGTAATTTCCACCAGTAGCAATTAGGAATACCAAGATGAATGAAAAATTAAGGATAATTTCCTAAAAGGCTAATTTCCTAAAGTGCTCCCTGGCTCCTTTCTCACCTGGAAATCTGTACACTGCATATTCTTCCTTTGGGAAGCCTTGTCTTATCTCTTGCAATGGTGTGTTTCTGACATTTGACAATTTAAAATCTTCTATGATCAATCAAAACCGCCTCTACTGCCTATTTAAGTGAAGTTTGTGTAATATAGTTTGAAGAGTTGATGCTAGTAATCAGAATAATACATCCTTTTGTCACGTGAAAATAAGCAAGCCAGGAGATGCTTTATTTGACAGTGCATATTGTCTGTACAACTGATTTTTAATTTTTATACTACTGTTTTTTTTGTTTTGTTTTGTTTTGTTTTGTTTTTTGGTGGTACGTGGTCCTCTCACTGTTGTGGCCTCTCCCATTGCAGAGCAGAGGCTCTGGACGTGCAGGCTCAGTGGCCATGTCTCACGGGACCAGCCGCTCTGCGTCATGTGGGATCTTCCCAGACCGGGGCACGAGCCCATGTCCCCTGCATTGGCAGGCGGACTCTCAACCACTGCGCCACCAAGGAAGACCGACTTTTAATTGTTATGTATAAATTGCTTGGGTTCTAAAACTGACAATGATACCACAAAGAGAAGTGAAATGATTATAGAAGTATGTAATCAGTAAGAAATGAAAATTAATTATTTATTGGACAGTAAATCAATAGAAGCATCTTGTGACCATTTTCATATTGTCACACACATAACAGATAACTAGGCATAATCAATAGAGAGCTAATTCCTATAGCCCCCCAAAAATGGCTTATTTCATAAATATGTATGTGCTTAATATATCAAGTTGGCATAAACTCCTTCAGAATAAGTTAGAAATGTCCTGCATTGTCTAATTTGTAAATATTTTAAAAAGCAAAAACACTACTTTTTGCTAAATATAATGATCCTGCTATCACTGTGATCATATATTTTTCATTTATAATATTTGTAAATAATTCGACACATATAGTTGTCAGCAGACCTGTGCAAGATATATTAAAGGAAGATCTTCAGACTGAAAGGGAGTAATTTTGGATAAAAATTCAGGTCTGGAATAGCAAAAATAATAAAAACATGGGTACATGTTAGTTATTTTTCTCTTTTCTTGATTGTTTTAAATTAAGACATTTAGTTATTTAGTGAAACAATAATAAAAATGTACTTTGAGATTCATAATAATGACCAAAAGATGCATGATATCAACAGAAGTATGCTGTTTTAATTTTCTCATATGATAAGTGAAATGGTAGAAATACAATAGGTAAAATGTTATATTAATTCAAATTATGTTGTGTTAAGGGAATGTATATTGTAATTGCTGGAGAAAGCCACTGGGGAAACAAGCAAAACAGATATACAGTTAACCCTTGAACAACACAGGTTTGCACCGCATGGGTCCAATTACACATGGATTTTGTTTAACAGTAAAAACTAAGTTCTACATGATCCAAGGTTGGTTGAATCCATGGATGGGGAGCAAGGGATATGGAGGGACTGCAGATTAAGAGGGCAGTTTGTTACAAAAACTTGTGTAGTTTTTAACTGCACAGAGGCTCAGCACCCCAAAATCCCATATTGTTCGAAGGTTGATGGTAGTCACATTTATAGAGAGGACAAATGAGAATGCAGAAATTAATTGAGTGATTAAAAAAAAAAAAGTTCTTCCAAAATAAGCAGGAAAGGAGAAATGAAAACAAATGACATACATACCATTATCCTCATTTGGTAGGTAAGGATCCATACAGTAAGTGAACTTAAGAAAATTGCCCAAGATTACATAGCTATTTAGTATAAGCTCTATGATTGAAACACAGACTTGATGGATTCCAATTATGCCTCATCCCTAAATGACATTGACTAAATATTTTAATTATAATTGTGAGTGAAGAATAACACAGTTTTGACTGGGGTGTGTATTAGAGTATAAATATTTCTGCTGAAAAAATATTCTTAGATAAAACTTTGAAAAACTTTAGGTAACAAATTATCGTACTTTTCTTCTTATTACAGTCTTTTTCTTCCTACTTAATGATTTTAACTTGAAAAATAGCCACTTAAAAAGTGATAGAAAATCATATAACTATATGCCAATAGAAAAGATGAAATGTAATAATAAAAAGTAATCATGTAATCCAAAAGTAGTAGTAGAAGAGAGACAAAAAGGAAAAATAGAAAAATATCAATACTGTAAACAAATCTAATCATACAGTTAATTCCATTAAATGTAAATTGACTTAGTACACAAAATTAGAGGGAGAGATTTTCAGAAAGGATTAAAATACACAAATGCAAATCCATGACGTCTTCAATATTTTCATTTTAAATATAAAGACACTGGCAATTTAAAAGTTAAATGACAGGAACAAGAGATATACTGGGAAAACCAGTTAGGAGAAAGAAGAAAAAATATTAAAAAAAATAGTATCACTAGAGATAAAGTGGGACTTTTCAGAGTTATAAAAGTGCCAAATTTTCAAAAAGAAATAATTCTAGAAGTAGATGCACCTGATAGACCCTTGAAACCATGGAACAAAAACTGACAAATACAGGAACAAACAGACAGGATTCATAAATTTTTTTGAAGATTTTAGACATTACTTTCTGGCAGTGAATAGAGCAAAGGTAGACAAAAAGAAGGAATATTTGTTTCCAGACATGAAAGAATAATTGTTATCACAATTGCCTTCCTACCAGCAGCAACTATATAAATGAACAAAATATATGTGGCCAAGTCATTAGTCTTGAAAAACAGACATCATAAGATGTCAATCCCTGATAGGAGATAAGTTCACAAGATGAAGCCTATGATCATCCCAGCCTGTGAACAATTTCCCAAACCAGAATGTTGTCACTGTGTTGAGATAAAGAATCTGAGATGAGAATTTGTGTCTGTTAAAGCGATTTGGAGTCTGAGAGGTGGGGCACTTAGAAAAGAAGTAGAGTGAAACATAAGAAGCCTACATAGGGCTTCCCCACAAGTTCTTGGTTGAGGGTTGAGGTCCATGTAACTGCAGAGCAAGAAGATATGATGTTTACAGAACAGCAGCTGCTGTTAAGTTTGTGAGCAGAAAAGCAAGACTAAAGGGCATAGATTCTGATAAATTATTTAGTACTGGCCTAACCAGGATAGAGAAAACATTTTAATGCATAGGTTATTCATCTGAGATACCAGAAATACCATACGTAGGAATGAACTACTGTAGAGAAAGAACTTGCTCTAGACACACTCTTGTGAAGCTCAAAACCAAACTCAATAAGATCAACAAGGGATTCAGCATTTCTAGGTTGAGGATCATCAAGCTAGGTGACCTTAGGAAACTCATTGATCTTTCCACATATCTGCCCTAATTAAGCACTGGATCAAGTCTACATGGGTCCAAGGTGATTAGGCAATAATTGAACTACCTGCTAGAACACACGACATTTCTCAGTGTAAGATAACAGAATATAGAGCCTCTAAAATGTTTCACCCAGTATGTCCAGCAATTAAAAAAATTGCTATACATGCAAAGTACAGTAAAATGTTATCCAAAGTCAAGAGAGAAAGCAGTCAATATAAATTGATCGCAAAAGCTAATTGGATTTAGCACACAAAAGCTTTAAAACAGCTATTATAAATATATTTAAAGGGAAACATCATCTTCATGAGTAAAAATGCAGGTATTTTCAGCAAGAAAAAGGAAACTATTAAAAACAAGTAAACTGGGCTTCCCTGGTGGCACAGTGGTTGAGAGTCTGCCTGCCGAAGCAGGGGACGCGGGTTTGTGCCCTGGTCCAGGAAGATTCCACATGCCGCAGAGCTGCTGGGCCCATGAGCCATGGCCACTGAGCCTGTGCACCTGGAGCCTGTGCTCCACAATGGGAGAGGCCACAACAGTGAGAGGCCCATGTACTGCAAAAAAAAAAAAAAAAAAAGCAAGTAAATATTTAGCAATTATAAAATAAAATAACTGAAATAAAAAAGTTCTCAGATGTATTTGGAAAAGATGTCAATAATTGCACAGTTGGGGCAGGCATTTGAATGAAATTACATTATATGTTTACTATATTTGTAATGTAGGAAAAAGGAAGGAAAAGTTGAGGGTGGGAAAAAAGAGTGGAAATTGTGAAATGTGAAGTCAGATATGGAAAGTGAGAATGTTCATCTATAAAGTCAGAAGTTGGGAGTAAGACTTGGGGAGTATGAAGTTTACAATGGCATAATAACAATGCTACATATACTTTAATGAGTTAAAGATGTCTCTGTTGAAAGAGATGCAGCTAACTAGCCAATAGAGGACATAAATGAAAATATTTTATTAAATGAAAAGATAGGGAAAGAGCAAGAAAAGAACTGTAGAAGAAAGCTTGGACAATGGATAATAAATAACAAGAAGGTAGAATTAAACCACATCAATCATTATATTAAATCTAAAAGAAAACACTCTAATTAAATGACACAGATTGCTAGACTGGATAAGAAAGCAACACCAAATTTATGCTGTCAATAGAAACACATAGGTTGAAAGTAAAAAGGTGAAAACTAGCACACTGCATAAAGAGCTTCAGGAAGCTGGTGTGGCTGTATCAATATCAGACAATGTAGAACTCAAGCCAAGTAGTATTATGACATAAAGAGAGACACTGCATAAGGATAAAAGGGGTAATTCACCATGGGGATGTAATAAGCCAAATTTAGTATGCCCATAATGATAGAGTTTCAGAAGATGTAAAGAAAATCCTCACAGAATGAAAGAAATGATTGTATACATTCACAATAATTGGAGGCATTGTTCTTTCAGTTATTAGAAGAAATAGACTTCACTGTGTTTCATGTTGTACTAGTTTCTTATTGCTGCTGCAACAAATCAACACAAATTTAGTGGCTTAAAACAACATAGATGTATTATCTCATAGTTTTGGATGTCAGTACCCCAAATAAGTCTCCCTGGGCTGAAATCAAGATGCCAGCAAGCCTGTGTTCCTTTCAGGAAGCTCTAATGGATAGAAGCCTCTTTTTCTTGCCTTTCCCAGATTCTAGAGGTTGCTTACTTCTTTTTTTTCTTTTTCTTTTTCTTTTTTTTTTTTTGCCTACAGGCACCCTTCCATATTCAAAGGCAGCAATTGTTGACTGTTTCTTTCTCACATCTCATCACTTGACACTGACGCTTCTGCCTTCCTTTTACACATTTAAGGAGCTTCGTAATTACATTGGCCCAGTGTATAATCCTGGATAATATCTCTATGTTAAATCCAGCTGACTAGCAAACTTAACTCCATCTGCAACCTTAATTCTCCCTTGCCATATAAAGTAGCATATTCCCAGGTCCTGGGGATTAACAGAACTTTTGATTAGCTGTGCACGCCCTGACAGGCCACTATTCTGTATAACACAAAATTATACCTCAACAAAAATTAAGAGAAAATAAATGTTAAAAGACATAAAAAGCATAAAAGCAGCCCTATATGTTTAAACAAGAAATATAAATTTTTTAAAAATGTAAAGCACCACTTAATATTTCATTTTAAATTTTAATGTTTTACCTCACTTCACAGTTTCCTGTTTCACGTCTTGATGCTCTAGTCTCCTTTCATTCAAGGCCTGCTCTGACATGAGACAGAGTCAGAACCCGAGTTTCACTTTGGTTTAACAGGTGCCTGAGGTTTTACCAGAAATAGCCCATGTTGATTTCATGCTGTTGGGTGGTTGTGTATTTCATACCTGAGTTCTTGTACTGGTATCAATGTGATGTTAGTCTAATTGAAATAGTTCAGATTGAAAAGGACAATTTCTGTCACAGTTCTCTGACTCAAATGTCCTTTTCCCCCACTGCCAACTTCTTGTTTACCTTAGCAATGGCATTTCTGAGCCAGAAATTTCAAACCAACATGACCAACTTATTTAAGTAAGGCAAACAGATATGACTCTGCAATTTTTTTTTTTTTTTCCTGATACTATTTCTGGTTTTGAGAGAGAGACAAGATGGAGGAGGGGTAAGACGTGGAGTCTACCTTCCTCCCCAAAGATACACCAGAAATACATCTACACGTGGATCAACTCCTACAGAAAACGTACTGAACGCTGGCAGAAGACTCAGACCACCCAAAAGGCAAGAAACTCCCCAAGTACCTGGGTAGGGCAAACAAAAAAAAGAAAAAATAGAGACATAAGGATAGGGACGGGACCTGCACCAGTGGGAGGGAGCTGAGAAGCAGGAAAGGTTTCCACACACTGAGAAGCCCCTTCGCGGGCGGAGACGGCGGGTGGTGGAGGGGGGAAGCTTCGGAGCCGCGGAGGAGAGCGCAGCCGCAGGGGCGCGGAGGGCAAAGCGGGGAGATCCCCGCACGGAGGACCGGCGCCGACCGGCACTCAGCAGCCCGAGAGGCTCGTCTGCTCCCCCGCCCGGGCGGGCGGGGCTGGGAGCTGAGGCTCGGGCTTCGGTCGGGGCGCGGGGAGAGGACTGGTGTTGGCGGCGTGAACACAGCCTGCAGGGGGCTAGTGCACCACGGCTGGCCGGCAGGGAGTCCGGGAAAAAGTCTGGACCTGCCGAGGAGGCAAGAGACTTTTTCTTCCCTCCTCTTTGTTTCCTGGTGCGCGAGGAGAGGGGATAAAGAGCGCCGCCTAAAGGAGCTCCAGAGACGGGCATGAGCTGCGGCTACCACCGCGGACCCCAGAGACGGGCCTGAGACGCTAGGGCTGCTGCTGCCGCCACCAGGAAGCCTGTGTGCGAGCACAGGTCACTCTGCACACCTCCCCTCCCGGAGCCTGTGCAGCCCGCCAACGCCAGGGTCCCGGGATCCAGGGACGGCTTCTCCGGAAGAAAGCACAGCGCGCCTCAGGCTGGTGCAACGCCCCGGTGGCCTCTGCCGCCGCAGGCTCGCCCCGCTCCGTGCCCCTCCCTCCCCCCGGCCTGAGTGACCCAGAGCCCCCGAGTCAGCGGCTCCTTTAACCCCGCCCTGTCTGAGGGAAGAACAGACGCCCTCCAGCGACCTACACGCAGAGGCGGGGCCAGATCCAAAGCTGAGCCCCGGGAGCTGTGCTAACAAAGAAGAGAAAGGGAAATCTCTCCAGCAGCCTCAGGAGCAGCGGATTAAATCCCCACAATCAACTTGATGTACCCTGCATCTGTGGAATACATGAATAGACAACGAATCATCCCAAATTAAGGAGGTGGACTTTGAGAGCAAGATTTTTTTTTCCTCCTTTTCCTCTTTTTATGAGTGTGTATGTGCATTCTTCTGTGTGAGATTTTTGTCTGTATAGTTTTGCTTTCACCATTTGTCCTGGGTTCTATCTGTCTGGGGTTTTTTTGTTGTTGTTTTTTTTAACTTAAAAATTTTTTTTCAATCTTAATAATTTTTTATTTTAATAACCCTATTTCATTTTATCTTACATTATTCTATTATATCCTTCCTTTCTTCCTTCCTTCCTCTCTCTCTCTCTCTCTCTCTCTCTCTTTCGTCCTTTCTTCCTTTCTACTTTTCCTCCTTTTTATTCTGAGCCGTGTAGATGGAAGGCTCTTGGTGCTGCAGCCAGAAGTCAGTGCTGTGCCTCTGAGGTGGGAGAGCCAACTTCAGGACACTGGTCTACAAGAGACCTCCCAACCGCACATAATATCAAATGGGAAAAATCTCCCATTTGAACACGAGCACCCAGCTTCACTCAAAGACCAGCAAGCGACAGTGCTGGACACCCTATGCCAAACAACTAGCAAGACAGGAACACAATGCCACCCATTAGCAGAAAGGCCGCCTAAAATCATAATAAAGCCACACCCCAAAACACACCACCTGACGCGAACCTGCCCACCAGAAGGACAAGATCCAGACTCATCCATCAGAACACAGGCACTAGTCCCCTCCAACAGGGAGCCTACACAACCCACTGAACCAACTTTAGCCACTGGGGACAGACACAAAAGACAACGGGAAATACGAAGCTGAAGCCTGCAAGAAGGAGACCGCAAACACAGTAAGATAAGCAAAATGAGAAGACAGAAAAACACACAGCAGATGAAGGAGCAAGATAAAAATCCACCAGACCTAACAAATGAAGAGGAAATAGGCAGTTTATCTGAAAAATAATTCAGAATAATGAGAGGAAACATAATCCAAAACCTTGGAAATAGAATTAACAAGGTCCTAGAAGAAGTAAAGATGGAACAAGCAACAATGAACAACACAATAAATGAAATTTAAAATACTCTAGATGGGATCAATAGCAGAATAACTGAGGCAGAAGAACGGATAAGTGACCTGGAAGATAAAATAGTGGAAATGACTACTGCAGAGCAGAATAAAGAAAAAAAAATGAAAAGAACTGAGGACAGTCTCAGAGATCTCTGGGACATCATTAAATTCATGAATATTCGAATTATAGGGGTTCCAGAAGAAGAGAAAAAGAAAGGGACTGAGAAAATATTGGAAGAGATTATAGTTGAAAACTTCCCTAATATGGGAAAGGAAATAGTTAATCAAGTCCAGGAAGCACAGAGAGTCCCATACAGGATAAATCCAAGGAGAAACACACCAAGACACATACTAATCAAACTATCAAAAATTAAATACAAAGAAAACATATTAAAAGCAGCAAGGGAAAAACAACAAATAACACACAAGGGAATCCCCATAAGGGTAACATCTGATCTTTCAGCAGAAACTCTTCAAGCCAGAAGGGACTGCAGGACATATTTAAAGTGATGAAGGAGAAACACCTGCAACCAAGATTACTCTACCCAGCAAGGCTCTCATTCAGATTTGATGGAGAAATTAAAACCTTTACAGACAAGCAAAAGCTGAGAGAGTTCAGCACCACCAAACCAGCTTTACAACAAATGCTAAAGGA